>CAESWR010000635.1:1238790-1256820 GCA_903171835.1 Mullus surmuletus | reverse complement strand
GCAAACACACAAAGAGATGCCTTTGTGTGATGGGTCTTAAAAAGTCGTGAATGGCCTCTCGGAGTCAGAGCGTAGATCAGAGGCGGCGCAGGTCGAGCCTACGAGCCAATTCAGAAGAGTCCAGATGAGTTGCGACACCTGTGTAGGTGGACGGCGCCAAGAGCCGAGGACTGCAGACTCACAAACAGATAAAAAAAACAAAATTCTGTCTGCATGGCTCGCAGGGGACTGTATAATTACACAGAGAGGAAGACAGTTTGTTTGGCAAATGATGAAACGGAGTAAGAAACCTTCTGGCGGCCCTGTTGGAGACTTTTCGGAGGAAGTCTAACGAGATGATTGTGTTTCTAAGTATCTCTTTTGTCTAAGTAGCAAACTCTGTTCTCTTTTTCACCACAGATTAACTCTGCATTTGTTAATTAAATGTATGATGAGATGTATGATTACACAGCCATCCTAATAAGCAAGCTGAGCATCTCAACAAGTATCTGCCAACACGAAAGGACAGGTTTTTTTTAGCATTCACTGCCAACCGGCCTTGTTTTTTTGTGTTTTTTTTCATTTATATGCGATAGTCCTGAATACATCATTGGTTCGGTACATTGTATAAACAGACGTAAGAGCTCACCTGTGTTGTATGATTAGTTTAGCTTGTGTGCATTTAATTAATCCCCTAATTCAGTCATATGTGATTAAGTGGTTTCCAGGAATTTAAAAGCGTATCCTCCACCGCATGAATTAAATAATGTTCACCTTTAAAACACAAACGAGTCTTCTGCTCTCAGAGAAATGAGAAAATATGTGTTAAAGCAATCAGGGCAAACACTTTTGTTAATCAAAGGCTTTTCTTGCTCTGCGACATGAAAAAACAGCAGCAGCGAGTGTAAACACATACACACACATATTCACACACGGGCTTGTTTGAACCTTTCAGTTATGAATTATGGATGTCACAGTTGCAACCTGCACAGTCTGGCAATTTTGAGTTAAGAGGGACGATGACAAGCGCTGAAGCTGCGAAGGCAAGTGACAGGGCGAGTCCACAGGCTGAGAATGCAGATTCTACACGCTGCAGGCGCTAAGATTTGAGATTTGCTGTTCTTTCAAATGTGATTTTTCGCTGTAGCTCTTATAAAGGGACCGTAATTCTGTGTATTAGTCGCAATTATTACGAATATAGACGTGAATAATACAGCGGAAGGCAAAGAAAGTCAAAATCTTAAATTGACTTGCACAAGAATGTTCATAACTGTCTGTGCTCAAAGGCATTTACATGTCGAGATAAATCCAAATTATCAATCATTGAAGCTCATTCAGTCGTGTTTCGAAGCACTTCTGTGTAATTTCCACATCTCTCAAAGCTCCAAATCCACCACAGTCGCCCCCCCCCCAACCCCCTTTGTTACCACGTTCCACCTCGTGTGCTACCAGCCTTTTATGCCTCCGCTCTGGGTTGGTTTAGACCACAGTCGATACATTACTTGAACCACTTAGAACAGTGTTTCCACCTCGCTGACCCTGCACAAACGCACTAGTTATTGTGCATATTAATGAGAACATGGAGTCTCCACGCTCTGCAGAAAGAGATTCATGCAAATCTGAGCAGGACTTAATTAAGTGGAAAATCTTCTGTGGGTTGATATGAGCTTGTCTTACAAGAAGGTGCAATGTCTACTTTTAGCCCGTGTGTGTGTGTTTGCCGTGTGTGTGTGTCTGCGAAAGCAAAGTTTGACAGGTTAAAAAAAAAATTGTTAAAGTTGCTTTTATTTTGATCTTTAATTAACTCCTGAAAATGTGTTTACCCAGCGTCGCTGCCGGCAACTCAGAATTACAGTGCTGAGTAGCATCTGAAGGCAATCAGAGGGTTTCTGCGCAAACAGAATTAATCACAATAAGAATTCAGGAAGCACGGGCTGAATTCAAGACGAGGCGGAACTTCTGAATAACGTAGATAGAGAGGATAAAATAAATAACATGCTGCAGGTGTAAAAAATGATATATTTGACAACCGGAAACCACCATTTGTATGATAGTTTGAGTTCTAGTGTCAACACTCTATGTTTCCAAAGATGAGATATAACATGTCAACTAAGAATGCTTTCCGCCCCTGACCGAGTATTTTTGACCCAACCAACCAGATGGAACACAATCACAAAGTTGAAACATCATAAAACATTTCTGAGGACTAATTCAATGTATCTTACAAGTTGGCATTTATTCATAACTCCAGAGAGGTGGTCACAGTATCATGGTTTGAAGCGTGTAATAAACTAGGAGTGATCATTTGCCAACTCTAGAACGCCGCCATACTGAGGAACACATCACTCAGCTTTGAAATCCAGGGTCAGTTCACGTGGTTGTTTCTGTCGTTGAAAGAATCGGCCTTACTGGCCATGCTGAAATACAACAAAGATGATATCTCTGGTGTTTTGAAATTGCCAAATTAGCTTTGTGCCCACAGAGACATTAACGGCAGATTAAAACAAAGCTCTGTGATTTAGATAAAAAGCAGAATAGCTGCGGTCTCATCCTCTCACTGACCAGATGCTCAGATTAAAGGCCCAGGGTTGTCCGGGCAGCTCCCGGCAGAGAGCTCGTGTGACAGCGCTAAAAGAGAAAAATAGGATTTATGCACTCTGCTTCACTCCCCCGATAAACAAAAAAGTAAATAAAGTTAAGAATATAAGCTCCAATAAGTCCTGGCAGCATCTGGGCTCCCTGAGCTGTCAGTCCTGATTGTGAAGTTGGAACAGCAAGAGGATCTCTGGTGAGCTGCTCCATCGCGCTTCTTCTCGTCTCGCCGCATCCCCGTCCACGTAGGGTTTGAGTATCACTCTTTCTTTTTGCTTATCTCTTGACACACGGCGACGGTGAGCGACATAAACCTTCCCTCGGTGACTTCCTGTCCTTTTGTTTTACAATTTTCTTAGACAACTTTGTGCCGCTTTGTTTGGGAGTTTCGGCACCATTGCAACAGTGTTCGATGCAGATGTAAAAATCACTGCTGTGACTTAAAGTGAGCTGAAGGTCTGATATCTAAGTATGCGTGTGTGATATGGGCAAAAAATAAAATCTCGATATTTTGGGGGGGGGGGTCGGGGGGGGGTGGACAATAGCGATAGTTGGTCAATATCCTAAAAAAATTCTCTGACTTGTAACTCCTTCATTACGGTATATCTGGAACAATAAAACAAGCGGTGACCCCGTGATTAAACTAAAGTGATGAAATATTGAACTCTGGGTAAACATCCACATGCACTGCTGTATGGTCAATTGTACACCATATAGAAATAAGAGTAAATGGAAAAAATATTAGCAAATGTAATCAAAGTACTCACATTGGCATTTCACATGATTTGCAAGTAATTATGTGCAATTTTTTCTTCTTATGGATAATGTCAATTTTCACACTCAGGGGTCAGGTAAGAGATTTCACTTGATCTGTGTCACCGGGTTCCATGCACCCACAGGTCAATAGAGTTCATAGAGAACTAAATTACAAGTGCCCCCTTTCATATGACATTTCTTTAGAGGTTCGAAAGTAGAAAATTGAAATGAAGGCTCCCAGTAACTTCTCTCAAACTGCGTGTGACCCAATTATGGATTCTGCACACTCAATATTTCACGTATCCTCAGATGTCATTACGGCCGATTGAGCTTCTTTAAACAGTTTGTTTTGAGCGATTAAATAATTCATTACCCACGCCACGCTTTAAATGGTGTGTTTTGAGGGAGCCTGCAAGTCTGAGTGAGAGTGCATGCTGAGAATGAGAGAGCTGGAGAGAGAGTGAGCCAGAGTGCCGTCCAGTGTCAGGCTACGCAGCTCTTAAAACAAAGCGGGAGTTGTGTGGGACAAGCCAGGCTGAAGCGAGGCCGAGGGAGGGGACGAGGGGATGAATGGAATCAAGCGAGGCACCGAGGCGCCGAGGCGGCCGGAGGGAGATGGCAGAGGCGCAAAAAGAAGGAGAAGCTGCGTAATGAGGGGGACACAGAGTCGGCCGGCTCTGTAACGCACAATAAACCCACACACACACAACAATAAAGACACACACTGGCTGTTTTCTCATTAGTGCATGACTGAGCTATTCAATCAGAGAGACTTCTGAGAGGAAAAAAATGAACAAATAAGACAAAAGTAGGAAAACTTTGTCAGAAAAAGGCTCAACAACTGAACTCCACATTTTCATCAATGTAATTCTCATCCAGTCCAATGCACACAACTGCTCATTCCTGATATGCTTTTTTTTTTACTGTTAATATCAATTTAATGAGGTGTAAAATTCCTTTGGGAAACATTCCTAACACCTGTGCATTTGTTAGCTGTCTCATAAACCCCCCTAATGGACTTGGTACCCGTCATCCGTGGCCATACTTCCTCTTTTCCTCTCTCTTTGTGTTTGCCCTCAGCTGCGGTGTGTGTTCACGCAGGTGGGTCTCACAAAAACACAAGCGAAAATAAAGGCCGATGAAGCAACGAGATCATCCTATACGAACGTGGATGAAGGATGTCCTTTCCATAATCAAAATGTCAGATGCCTTGAGGCTGAACCCGCCCTTTCACCTGCCCTCACATTATGATCTTCCGACTAAGCGATGCAGGTTTTTAAATGTTAAATCAATCAAAGCCCTAAGCGTCTTGTCTTATTAGGTTCACAATATCTAATTATCAACCACATGTGTTTCTCCGGCTGAGAATCGCCCCCATAAGGTCAGAGAGGCGTCGGCGTTACCCTCTGTGACCTGGGAGGTTCTGTGTTCGGGGACGTAGCTTCGGTCAAACTGGCTCATTTGATGTCAACAGAAGCTCCTACTTAGAAGCTATTTGGCAATCATTCGGGATTGTGGACACCATACATCCATCAAAACCACCGTTTATGCTCTATGATCAGACTTAGCAGCTGACGCTTGGATCTCTGGGTAATTGTTCTTGACATTTATTTTTGACGTTTATTGCTTTTTAAAGGGTGTACTTGCATTAATATGCCATATTATCATTTGCTTTAATTAAAAAATAATCTCAAAATAATGTTGACAATAATATCGTTTAACTGCAATAATTTGTGGTACAATATATCGAACATATGAACATGAACTGAAAGTGCAGATGGTGACCAAGGCAACATCCCTTGTGCGCCGCAATTGCTCAGCAACAGGATTCGGGGTAGCAAAGTTTTCTCTAAGTGCCGTCGGTCTCTCTCTCTCTCACCCTGTCTGCTCGCTATCTGTTTCTCCCCAATCTGTCACCCTCTCTTTCTCTCTCGCATGTCTCGGTAAGAGTGCCTGACAGGGTCTCGTTGAAGGCCGCTGGACCATGTTCTCCCTGTCAGCCTCTTTCAACCCGTGTGTCTCCTCTGTCGCTGTCAAACACAAGACACACTAGACACTTAGCACCGCCCCTCTAGAAATCACTTTACAACATACATAAATACCTCATAGTCTTTTCATTTCGCAGATGGCCAAATATGTAAAAGACCACAGATGTTGGATATCCTCAGTAATCCCATTAAATAATCCCAATCCCATTAAGTAATCTCATGGACAGTTCGTAATGCTTGTCTTCCCATTTGATATCAACATGTGTCTCCAAATGCATCTCCAGTAACCCCCATATTCAAAGAATACACAGTATTTCGGCATGTGTAGACCGAGTGTGATGGCATTTTTTTCCTTTGGGAGGCAGCGATGCACAAAATCACACCAAATTGCCCAGAATAAGAAAGAAGTTACTGTCTGAAAGATATTAAAAGCAAAACAACTTCGTGGCTCTGACAGTGGTTTGAGGGATCCAATCTCAAATGTGTCCTGAAGGCGTCTCGGGTTCGCTCCCACCAGCACTTGTGCGCTTCTGCTGCCCTTTATGCATCAGCTGGTTTGCGTTTCTTGGCTTCATGCAGGGGTTTGACGAAACTTAGTATCCAAGATTTCCGTAACCATGTGCCTCCAAAGCCTGGTGGTGGCCTTTGAATGGCAAGTGGCAGACTATTCTGTTGGCGCTGCAGAAAATCCCTCTCTGCCAGAGCGCATTTTCAAACAGCAATAGCCTTTCCTCGGTTGGAAGAAGTACAATTTGGCTAATTTGCAACACTTGAGTTATTCTGCAATCCTCTGATGCCAAGCACAACACACCTCATGTTTTGTCTCTTTGCAACAGTCTTTATTGTGTCTCCGAAGGTCTGATGCTTGAAGAATGAACGGAAGCCTCCCACAACAAATAATGCCCCAGTACGCTCACATTTCTCGGTATTCGGATACACTTGAAAGTCTCCATAATTATGTTCTTTCTTGCACAGACCAGCGGGTCAGACCTGGAAGAGGTTTTTGTCAGGCGATAATGAAAAGTAATTTCCCCATCACAGTCCAAAAGACAGTTTGTGAAATACTGCAATTTTTGGCAGCCCCATGCAAACAATAGGACAAATCAATTTGAACTTGAAACAACCAAAGAGCCAGCTCGATCCATTAAAATAACGCCAAACTCTTCTGCTTGGAGGTAGCAGGAGTGTTTAGCACTATGGGGTAAAATGGAAAGAAAAGACACAAATGGAACATGGTTACACAATGATGTTTTATTTCTGATGATACATTATGGATGCTAATAGGAGGTGTGTCTGAATACTGATAAAAGGACTCTCACAGGAGGTGGCAGAAAGTCATTATCCTGTAGTTATAGGGAGTTTGTGCGGTCATAATTCTGCTTCACAGTCAAACTAAAGTGCAAAGGGGCGCTTCATCATCTTTTTGACCTCACATTTCTGCTCTCAATTGGCATGATGTAATTGCAGCTCCACAGGCTAATGCCTCATCTGATCCGCATAAATATCCTCAAAATTCAGATAATGACCTGATCACAAATGGCAAATGTCGCTGTTTATGACCCCAAAGTGCACAAAATTACCCAGAACTAGAGAGATATTTACAAGAAGCAGAATGAGTTTGCTCTTATTAAAATTCAACTTGCAACCAGAGATCAAATAAGTTCAGAACAGAGAGCACAGCAGGTATCAAAATGCGCGGCTGAGGCTGCAGAGAAGCATCATCTGCATAAAGTGACACCCTCTGTTTTCATGCCAGTCCTCGTCGCACCTGTGATCAGCGTGTTAGATCAGAGTGCAAAATCAAGTGGCTGGGAAAGTTCTGACACCCCCCACTCAAACTTTGTACTCAAGCTTCTATGTGGGCTTTGTTGAAAGTACACGCAAAAGATGAAAAACACCTGTCTTGTGCCGCATAGATTACTGGGGGCTAGCTGGTTTCAAGTCTCAGCAAGGTGGATTTTGTACATTATTAAAATGAACAAAAAAGACTGAGCAGATTTATTCAAACCTCATGTTGCACTTGGGAAATGTATTTCCTGCGAAAAACGGGAAAATTAATGATTACGGTGCTTCAATGCGGCATGTTTCTCTCCTTTGTTGCTGGCAGCTGAGAAGAACCATGATCTCACGTTAATGGCCATGAAATAGAGCCCCCCATCTTCAGCCCCCCCCCCCCACCATGCCTCCTGGCTGCAGGACCACGGCTCTCATTTTTAGCCAGCAAATGGAATTAGTGACCATCGTGTTCGTCAGCTCTCACACGTAATGCTGGGTGTCGTCCTGCTTCTTACTCTCCTCTTTGCCTCCCACCCCAGTCTAGAACTTTCACACTTCAGAGGCTGATGTAATACTGTTACCACTTAATGATTTTTTCATCGCTTTTTCCTTCCACATACCATTTACACTTTTCTTGATCTTCTGCAATTCCGGAGCTTATTTGGAAATATGGGAAAAACTGCTGCGAGTCATTTGAAGGAGGATTTTGGTCTTTAAATCACGGGAAAGTTGGTCGTCTTAGGGATAAATCTGGCAAGCCACAGGCAGCAGATCTAACCTGTTGTAGTAACTGTGAGGTTCAGGGCGCCTTCATATAGCAACACGTGATAGACAAATTGATATCATTTTAAAAATCTCAGTGTGTTATGTGGAGTACACGGGCAACAAATAAACCAAAATAGCTTCTCCCTTTTCTGGCCTTTACTCATCTTTACACAGACCCCAGATATAAAGGAAGTGGTCTCTTCTGATAACCCTCGCTGGCCTGAGATTTTCTGCGAAGCCTGCTGACCCCAAATCAGTGAGAGGACACAGAGCCATTCAATAACAAAAGTATGCGTTTCAATGATTAATAGATGTGTGGATTCTCTGTCAGACAAAGACGATTAATAACAGAGACAAAAGCAACACATCATCTCATAAAACAAGCTGAAATCAGAGACGTTTTTGCCTCATAAACGACTTTATCACCTCCCCACTTTGCAGCGACGCACCCAGCAGACTGACAATAGATTTCATTGAAAGAGGAGTCGGCTGTAGATATGAATGTGTTGCTGAGAGGGGACGCTGCTGAGAGGGGACGCTGCTGCGTGGCGTGGCTGAACAACAAAGTGTTATCAGGACGAGCAGCCAGACATTGGTGCAGGCAGGCCGCCAGATAAGAGAGGCAAACCCCTCGCAGACAATACTAGCGGCAGAACAAAACACTCGTTCATGCTGACACACAGAGGGAGCGTCCCACAGCGCCAGTGTGTGTCAGCGAAGGGGAAGCAATTCGTGTTGGAGTGTGGGTGTTTGAATTCTAAATTATTTAGCAAATATCCTTGTTTGGAGGATTGAGAGGGCGCCTCCGGGAGAGGCTAACCGCTTCTATATGAGCCCATAATTTAAAGTGTGCGCGATAAATTGGTGTGCGATTGCACACATGAGCGTGGATGTGTGCACAAGGTGAGCCCCCATGCTGCCTAATAACAGCAGCGGCGGCGGTGGCTGCGTTAGTAACAATGAGCAGTGGCCCCGATGGCCACACTGACTGACCTCGGCTCTGACCCCGCTGCTTTCTAAATAGGGGAGGGGGGAATGCCGCAGAGGAAAGACAGTCAGAGATCAATCAGCCCAGTCATTTTCTCGTGCAGCCTGTTTAGAATTCTACGATAATTCTCCCTACATTATTCACAGCAAAGACATCAAAAGTGAGCACTCGTCGTATAAATAAGGGATTATTGTACTAGAGATGGCTCTTATCTGCGGGTCACGCTTATGTAACGTCTGCGGTGTGAATCCATATGAGTTAAACGTGCCTCCTGGCAATTTTCTTTGTAGGCAGTTTTGTTTGCATGAAACGTTTGTCACCGCAGCATACAGCAAAGTCTCAGGGCTTTACGAACTTTGTGAATGCGCTCTAAAACCTTGTTACAGCCACTACAATGTCGCCTGCTCTGACAAAACTTCATATCAAGAAGATCCCTCCAGATTTTGTGAATAGGTGGGCACGTTTAGGAGAGAGACCAACTGTCATGTCATTGAGTAAAGAGCTCCATCTCAGCGAAGTTACATAATTTCATTGCTTTTACAGAGCGTCGATATAAAGTAAATATCACAAAAGCTTTAAAAATGCCAAATGAAATTAAAGAGGGCCGGATGAGCTTACTGCGCAAGAGCTCGCTCATCGTCTAAACCACAAAGATGCACTCTAAAGCATATGGAAACACACAAGGGATGCACAAACACACACGTGTGTGTCAAAGAGGCTTAGAATACAATAATCTGACATTAAACTGCAGCGTAAACAAGGCACACACACACACATCAATCTCCACTTTAAAAGGTCATTGAGGGATTATTTATGCACCTATTTGAGGTCAACTTAAAAATGACATACTCTGTATTTCCTTGATGGAAACATAAAAAAAAAAACATTCAGCACCACTTGCACACACAAATCTTAAAATCCCTTGATGTCACAGTAATATCACCGACAAAAGGCATATGTCCTTATCAACTGGAACTGCAACATAGAATTAAGCCTCTTATTGCTTTATATAACAATCGGGGGTGGAGCGAGGTCCACCAGTTTCAGGAAATGACAAAGAACAGACACCGTCCGAGTCATGTGACCCTGATCCAGTGCTGTTTTTACTGCGGTGAAGCCACGGCGGTGATATCATCAGTGGGCAGTCAGGCTAAATAATGCAATACCAGGGCTGATGGAAAATGAGTCAGCCTCCCTCAGTTTTAAACCAGTTTTTCTCAGAGCTTAATTTGGTTTAGCAGCCAAAGATTCCAACAACCTTGATAAATAGTCTCAAACATCAATTCTCTGCATCCTTTAGAAGCCAATATCGTGATTTTTCAATTAGCGAAGAACCAGCTGAACCGCTCGCCATCGCATCCACACGCTTCATTTTCATACTGAAATCCATGCACAGCCGGTGTCTTTATTTTCTGTCTGACGTTATCGGACACACTGATTAATCCAGCAGTGCCTGACTGCAGGAGTCGAGTAGCATGCACACCTGGATTAATCAGTGCTTCCAATAATGACAGACAGAAAATGAAGGAGGTGGCTTGTATTTAGGAAGTAGTAAAGCCCACTAATCCTGCTAATATCTCTCTAAGGGCTGGTACACACTACAGGATAATCGGGCCGAGTTTTGTCCCGATCTCCCCCCAGCAAAGCCCCGATTGTCAGATGTTTGCAAGCAACATGGTGTCCGATGTTCCTTTGGTGTGGGGTGTGTTAAGAGTAATTTTGTCGGGTCCGATCCGCTTGGAGCCCCTTGGAAGGAGAGATCGTGGACGATGAACATGTGGGGTGTCCTGAGAGGAGCCGAGCAAGCACGTGTGTCATGTCACGTGACCCGGACCAACAGCCAATAAAGACGCGAGCTGAGACAGCTGACTAACAGACGAGGAAGTTCACGAGTAATGATACACCGAGAACAACCATCATCGCTTCTTCCCGTTCTTACGCCGTGTTTGTTTACATCAAACTGACATTCTTCTGCCATGTTTGTTTACACCGAAGTCACGTTTGATCACACGACATTTGGTATGTTGAGCGTGAAGAACCTGATACTCTGCTGAAGAATCGTTCAGTGTGCGGCGTTCTCCGTAGTGCATACCGCACACTACAAGATCAGAGAGGAGAGAACTTGTGCGATCTGTCTTTTGTCATGGAGGTGTGGAGGTTTGATCCTGTAGTGTTGAAATCCAACAACACCGATCCAGCTCTCAACCAAATGCAAGAAACAAACTCTTGAGTTAAGCAAGGTGAAATAAAAGTAGGGGTGTCCTGAAAAAAATATTGCATATTGTCGATATTGCAGCCATGAGCATTATTATATGATATCGATACGATCCGATATCAGCACAAATGATACATACTTTTATTACTTATTACCAGCACATAGTATGGAATGTTAGAAAAGGCTTGAACAAGTGACATTAATCAAACAGAGAACAATGGTCAGCAATGGACCCATTTATTATTAACCAATGGGTTACTTTTAACCTTTAACCTTAAACATAAGTAGAAGTACTGTCCGATAATCCGATACTCGTTTTTTTTATGATATTGGAGGGATATCCGATGTCAATATTGGATTGGGACACCCCTATAGAAAATAGCAAGCACTAATTGGAAGTATTGCTCTAAACATTATTTTCTTAATTACCGAAAGTCACCTCTACAGATAAGACACTGAAAATCTCTCCGGAGGCTCTCCAGCTTGTTGGGGGAGGGGCACAAGTCACCATGACTTGGCCGGACCTCACCGAGCCTCATCGGGGTTTCGCAAACGAGGCCAAGGACACGGCAGAGAACACGCAGAAACCCGGGCGAGGGGCCTGCTTGCCACATTTACAGCCTGCTTTCGGAGAGTGCCAGCGTGAATTTCTGCTCCTGCTTCTTGGTTTCTGCAGAGCATGATCACTCGTGCATGGCGGTTCGGCTTGTGGTGCCATTTACTTCGGCGCAGCAACACGGGCGATACACAATGGGGAAAAATGTCAAACTGCATCATGGCTGCCAGCGTGGATGAATGGGCGATGGCTTGTCATGTCTGAGGTACACGTTCCGAGGAAAGGCACAGATAACAAATCAGTGTAATATTAAATCATAAACTCCCTTGTGACACAAATTCAACAAAAATTGCAAAATAACCAACATTAGCAAGGTTTTTTTGGGATGCTGCATTACATTTTAAACTCTCCACAAGAGCCAAAAGGGACTACTGAATGATTGGTTTCACACACACACACAGAAAAAAAAAAACATTCACATACGATGAGCCAAAGAGAAAAGAAAAGAGGGCCTGCAGGTTTCACTTAATCACACAACAGTTGGGCAGAATATCCGTCAAAGTGCGCAGCGCTGTTGTTTGTGTTTCGCTCGTGTTGCAGATCATAATGTGATTTGTGCTCCGGCGATGACGCGGCGCGTGTTAATCTGCCGTTGTGTTTATCGAGTCTCTCTGGCAGAGATTCAGGGCTTTAAGTCTCTGTGGATGTGAGGAAGCGATGGTGGGCGAGGCTGTCAGGATGAGATTGAGTGAAAGTGAGACCGCTCAAACACACACATACAAACACACACACACACACCTCCTACATCATGAAACCAGCCAATAGGGGGACAGGTGGTGGCACAGTTGCTGGACTTGAACCAGTGACTGCGTGTGGGTGAACTGGTGGGGTGTGTGTGTGTGTGTGTGTGTGTGAGAGAAAGAGAGGGCATGATGCAAATCCGTACACATTAGCATATAGATGCGATATAGGAGTATTAGGATTATAGTGAGAGTAAAACTGCAATTATCAAAGTATTGTCCTCTGTGGTGCTAAAAACAGGGTGTTGTCCGGGGGGAAGTGCTCACTGTTTCCTGTGTGCTGCAAACTGAGCAATCTGTCCATCACAGACTGTGAGTGTGAGTGTTTGTGTGTGTTCCCGTGTGCGAAAGCAGCCTGTCTGTCCATGAAAAGGATGATAGATGTTCCAGGCTCAGGTTCTTTTATTAGCACCTGTAGGTTACATTTGGTTTGCTGCAGATAACCATCACAAGTAATTAAGAAAGGAAGAAAAAAAACAAAGTCAAACATAAAGAAACTGCTTAACGTTCGGACTCAATCCATTAAAACTAATAGTTTATCCTGCTTAATTCTCAGTCTTTGGAAGACAAGATAGTGTCATTCAAACCTGAGCTGGTTAGTCGTCCAAAATTGGGACGCCTGCTGAGAAAAAGAAAAGGTATTAAATCAATTCAGTTAAAAAAAACTGTCTTTGTCTATGTGGAATTGCTTTTGTTTTCTCAAAGAAAAGTAATTTGGGTTGCACACATTGCTTCCCAAATTGCCTCAGTGTCGAGTCAATAAAGGTTCCAAGCGATTTGGACGATTATACGCATCCAACCGGCTGACACTTATGGGTTTCACACGTAAGGGATCTAAAGTTAGCTCTTTTTGGCTTTGCATAAGTTTGGTTTGAGGCAAATTTCCTTGGAAGTCGTAGCTGGTCTCTTTGTCTCGGATCCATTTGTCTGTGCAAGGACTGTTTGGCTTCAAATCAAAACATTTCAGTGTCCTTCTAGTGACATCCTGGCTCAAAATCAATTCAGGAGCTACAACTGCCTCCCTGTAGAGCTGAAAAATTAATAGTTTGCCTTGTCCTTTAGCACAGCCGCTATGAAAAATTAAACAATTGTCTGTTGTGGTTCACTTGGCTAATAAGATGTTACTGCTGGCAAAGATACAGCGATGGGGTGGCAACAGCAGGAAACGTGGTAGGGTTTTTGTAGTGGCATAACATTTTAGATTTTCGTACATCCAAGTGAATGTATTCTTTATCCCGCATAGATGCCCTTTAACCCCCCCCCCCCTTTACATTCACCTTCAGAGGAGGTCAAGCGATGCCTCAAACCCCTACTTTGCCTGTAAACGCTCATCACCAAGTGGCATTAGAGAGGTGGTCGAGGTTGTGTGGCGCCATATGACATCATCGACCGCTAATAACTCTCCTGGTCATTGACCAAACCCCCGACGGGGAGAGAGGAAACGCATGAGTGGACACATTTACTCGCTGTCAATCGCACGCAGAGGTGGAGGGAAGGTGATCAGGTTTCAAGCGAGAGCCGGAGGGTGGGTGAGGCGCGATGGCGGGGGTGGGGGGGCGGGGGCGGGGAGAGCCGAGGATGAAGAGAGATGAATGTGTCAATCACTATCGGTTCAGAGGAGAGGATCACTGGTAAACTGTTTCCGTGTCATTTTTACTATGAATAAACACAGGCTGTTTCTCCATTCGTGTTGATGATTTTTCAGACAACCCATTTTCAAGTTTGAAAATTCTCAGAGGCGTCTTTGGGCCCATTTTGCATCTATGGTTTTCACATTTCGCTTTATAGCTATGCGGAGTAGTGTTCCTGTCATGGCGTGATGCTCCCTGTCACCGTTATGTTTGAAAATGGCTCCCCGCTCTTTCCTTTCCCTCATTCCATCGGTTGGTACAAACGCTCAAATGTGGTGTCGTTTTACTGTTGTTGGCGTCACTTCATCGCGTAGCGTTGGCTGGTATGGAGCGAGTTACAGCATGAAAAACAATTATATGTTAAATGAGGAGACAAAGATATAAACCGCCTCCTCAGTTGCTGTCAGATGATAAATTGATCTGAGCATATACAGGGTTGGGGGGGGTTACTTTAAAAATGTATTCGGATACAGTTACTAATTACACGTTAAAAAATATATTCGGCAACCTAATCCAAGTATTGCAATATCAATGTGACCACAGCTATGTTCCTAGGGCTTGTGTTTTATTTAAAATTATAATCCTGCTGTTAGTAATCCCATTATTTACAGGAAGTATGTCCAATCTAATTACCGGAATACAGTTGCCCTTTTTTGGTATCCTAATCACGTAACACATAAATCAATGGGTGACGTGTCTGCCAGTGAATGGACGGGTGTCCAATTGATGGTGAGATAGAAGAACATTTGGTGCTCAGTTAAGTAACAGCAGCACCGGTAAAGAGCAGAGTCCTCGAGTCTCCACTCAGCACCCCGGCGGTCCACTCTGCTCCGATCAAACCCACAGCTGCCCACATGAGGGGCTCTCCAGAGTCCTCCACGCTGCACCAGCACTCGTGATTACACCCTCCGATGACAGCTGATTGCACCGACAGGCGGAGGAGTCAAGTGATCTAACAGTTTGCAGGCAAAGTAGGTGAGATGGTGGGGAAGGAAAATGGAGGCTTTAATGTAAAAAGGGTTTATATAGCCGGAAGGAAGCATGAATATGCATGGTCAGGAGAGGAAGAGCGGCAGAGGGAGAAATAAAAAAAGGGTTTGTGGGTCTTTCACACTGAAGCCGCTGTTTGAAGGAACATCAACATATGGACGTTTGTAGAGTCAGCCATCAATTCTGTAATTAGTGGTCAACTTTGCCCCCCTGAAGTACGGCCGCACAGGTGGGGGGTGGGCAGGAAGAGTGTTTGCAAGAGGCGTGTGAGTGGGCCAGATAAGGAAGAGACTCCTCGGAAATAATTAGAGGAGAAAATACTCTAGGGCTGAAGGACAAGGTAAAGATAAGCGCGAACAAGCCAAGATGCGGGAAGGAGAACAAAAAGGAATTGTCCACAGTAAGAGGCCGGGCGAGAAGTTGGGACGAGAGGACAAAGTGGCGCGTTAATGGACTAGCAGGCACTTTTTGCGGGTGACGGAGAAAAGAATCTATAAGCGAGAACGAATCGGGAAATGTTCTTGGGTGGTCTCCAGTGTTTGCTGTAACCTTCCCTCTGGCAGTGTTGCTCCCTCCGGAGTCCAGATACCAGGGCAGAGCGCTGAGCCTCTAATGGACGATCACTGATTGAGGGCAGAACATGCAGCGAACACACTCAGACACACATTACACACACACACTCTCACAGGCACGTTCCCCTTTTATCTGCCCGCCGGACTTGCATTCATTTCCAGGCACTTGAACCGCAATCCCACTCTCCTCACACCTCAACATTATGAGAAAAAATATGGCAAAAAAGGAAGGTGACCAAGGCATTCATATATTTATATATATAAAGCCTCTTATATTCAAAGCCTTTGTTTACAGTGGCTGAAGAATGGTAAAATCAAAGATGCACCGACGCGTTGCGGCACACTGCCTTCATCACTGTGACAGGGTTTTTTTGTCACCCTGTTACTTGCATCTTTTACTTTTACCATTCATTAGTCACTGTGAAAAAGGCTTTTCATATTTTGGACTTCAAGAGTGCCATGGTCACCTTCCTTTTTGTGCCACAATTCATTACCATTGCACCAAAGAGCACCTTGAAGGGTTTTTTTTACTCATCCACCAAAAGAAGCGCTCCTTTTTCCTGTTTTTTCTACATTATGAGGAACTACTTGAATCCCCACAATGTCATTGCGACTGTGCGAGCACGTTCCCCCATACATGGAACACAAACATTTAACAAGCACACGCATGCTAATGTGAGAATCTTTCTGGCACACAGAAAAAAGGACGCATATTGAGCCCCAAAACAAACACTGACAGTAGAAGTTCATTTGAATAGAAGAGCTGCGATAGTTATAGCTCACAGCATCATGACGCAGAGCATCTCCACACTGATTTATCGCAGTAGCAGCACCAGCATTTCAATAACGTCTTCCAAAGGATGGCCAGGCCTTCAGACATAACATCAAATGTCTTGTGAAGCAGAAACTGAATTCTAAATGAATGTTCTTCCTTCGGTAGAGAGACGGGAGACGCAGGAAGAGGGTCGAGTGATGCGACCTGGAACATGTGAACATTTCACAACTGGGGCATCCAAGAAAAGAAAAAAAAAAGTTTGAAAACGACACAAACTAAAGAGGGTATCTCCTTTCAGCTGTTTGGAACCTGCATCTGTGGACTCTCGCAGGCTGCATATGGTTCTATAATCCTCATATATATTTATGAGACAGAGATAGAGAGATGCTGTGAATGAGTGAAGATACATGTGGAGGTGATACAGCGCGGGGGGGGGGGAGGGGGTGCACGGATTCATGAAAACTCTAAATCGCAACAATGAGGAAACACAAAGGCCCGACATCGTGGCAAGGACAGCTGAGGTGAGGGGAAGGAGCGCCGGGCGCTTTGAAGAAGAGTCATCGCTGGCAGGAAGCCCAGAGAGGAGAGAAAGAGAGGGGAAGGGGATGCAACATCAATGGAAACGTGGCACAGATACACTGCGGTTATGTAACCCTCGCAGCGCAGATGGCAAAATCCACAAAGACACCTGAGACGCTTTGGTTACACCTCAAAAACCTCAGTTTCCCCCCTTAGAGCAGGCGTGTGTTTCGCCGGCTGGGTCACACAGTCGCACGGATCCGACAGTGGAAGGGCGCGTGGGAAGCCGGCGCTCTCAGCAGGCGGCCGCTGCACTCCCAAACACACACACACGCCCACTCGCTGACTGTGGAAGCACCGGCAACTGCCCGTACTTTTCTACTCCAAGCAGGTGGGGCTAGTTCGCCTGTTCACACACGGGCGGCTGCGGCGCTGCCATGCGAGGTGCTGCAAACACAGAAACGCAGCAAACACAGAAAAGCTGCACACACAAAAGACGTAGATTGATTCTCCTCTAATGCTGTTAAATGCCAAGTGTTTCAGAACGACATAAGGGACAATGTATATTCATATATTCATACTTCACCTCTTCCAAGTCTTAAATATTATGAGACCATACATCCTGCTCGTGTGTTTAAAGAGGGGCTGATCCCACAGGATTGGCCCATCCCTTAGTTTGGAGCCACTAGTGGCCTGGCGCACTTCTGTTTCGTTACTTGAATTTGCGTTTGCGTTTCTTTTTTTGCAGCGTTTCTGTGTTTGCAGCGTGTTCGTAGCCCTCGGCCACCGTATTCACCTACTAACAAAGGCAGCTGGATGTTAGTGGATGACTCACTTTGCTGAGCAAGAGCAACACAAGGAGATCTTCGCTGAGCCTTAAAGCTCAAAGAAACATGGGAACATGGGCTGCAAACCTGGAGGGAAGCGTGCGGTCGTGCCTTCGCTCACCTGCTGTTTTTTGCAATTTTTGCCAACTGGTAAAGTTTAAATCCGACCACCAACTATCAATGAGCGCAAAGAGGGATGCTGTCGTCAGTAACCGACTGCAATGGCACTGAGGAAGAACTTTGTGTTTATATAAAAGAAAAAAAGAACCACAGGTGTTGAGATCTGTTTGATGGAGGACGG
>CAESWR010000635.1:1221242-1234028 GCA_903171835.1 Mullus surmuletus | reverse complement strand
TTAACTGTGGCGCTCTGGTTTCGTGGCAGCCGCACATGGCGGCGGGACGGATCGCCTGGATCGGCAGCCTGATGCCCGCATGGTGCACACGGGGAGCAAGTGCGCACCGCACACACGCAGGGAAGGGCTGCGAACGCGCACACGGGCTCCGGAAACACTACAGATGCGTTTCTTACCTTGTGGATCTAGTGCCGGTCCGCGCCCGATGCGATACGCATAGCATCTGCTGCTGCTGGGAACACTGGGAGACTAAAGTGTCCTCGGTGATGGGCTCCGCTGGTGTTGCTGCTGCTGCTGCTGCTGCTGCCGAGTCCTCCCTCTCTCTCTCTCTCTCTCTCTCTCTCTCTCTCTCTCTTTTTCTCCCCCCACGGTCACTCATCACACACAAACACACACATACACACACAGGGCGCGCGGGTGCCGAGGAACCACGGGGGCGCGGATGGAGGGAAAGAAGGGCTGTGCGCCAATAGGGGAGGAGGAGGAGGAGAGGATTAGAATGAAGGAGTGGGGATGGATGAGAGGAGTAGAGGAGAGAGAGTGAAGTTAAAATACAGACCTAGGATGAAAGGAAAGGAAAGGAAAGGAAAGGACAGGAAAGGAAAGGAAAGGAAAGGGGCATGGAGGGACCAGAGGGGTTGGATAGATCAACATAGGGATCATGACCGAAAGGGAAGGAAGCGAAGGAATTGGAGAGGAGAGGAGAGATGGGTGGAAAGGACAGTTCAAGGACGCACGCCAAAAAAGAGGGGGCAAGGAAAGGATGCATGTCAATGGTAGGAAACCAAAGAAGGATGCAGCAGTGGCACCGAGGAGACGAATAAGAAGACCGGTCAAAGATGGGGTGCAGGGAAGAAAGGAGAGGAAGCAAAGCGTTAAGAGAAGCTTGAATTAAGCAAGAGGTGACATCGAAAAACATTAAGGCAACGAGAAGAAAGGAGACAAGGAAAGGTGTGTGTGTTCCTGAGAAAAAACATTAACAGGTTCTAAATGAGGATAAATGAGAACGGGGAGGAAACAGGCAGAAGGAAAGCGGGGGGAAACAAGAAGCTGATAGAAAACAGAGCACAGTAAAAGGACGTCGGGCAGCAGCTCAAATCTCCCACAATGCCTCCTGATATCAGACATGAGAACAGAACCTTTACAATAAGCAGGATGGGGCGGATCTAAATGCAGACATTAGTGGACAGATTGACGCTTCATGTGTTAAAATCGTAAAATATGAGGGTCCTGCCAGGTGAGGAGGTGTGGGGGGGGGGCTTTATCACTGCATCGAGCAGAGCCAATTACTTAGCCATTGTGCCCTATTCAGGCCTGCGTTTCTCAGACTGCAGAGGCGTGCTGACCAAGCAGACAGGAAATACACTAAATCCGTCAGGGGGAGTGTGTGTGTGTGGGGGGGGGGGATAGAGAGGAGGGGGTGGGTGAGGGGTCTCGGTGAAGGCACTAAATCTGTCTCCCATGGTCCATCAAGTGGAGTCGAACAGGGTGCAAGACGACACTCCATAGACAGCCACACTCGCCCCCACTGTGGGCCGAAGGCGGGAAGGATTTTTTGATGAAATGTTAAATTAGCTTTGGGGTCGTTTGGCAATTTTATTTTCCCCCAACCTCAGCACGCCTGAAGGAGAGTCTGTTCCCGACGCCAATCCTCGTTCACACATATCGAGCCGATGAGATCTCGCCGATCACCGTGACTGCAGGCCGTCCATCGTACACACGCTTAGGCTTTAGGAAAGAAAATGTAATGCTATGGCTGTGTCAGTATATTTAAGTCTCTCTGGCTCGCTGGCAAATCTCAGCAATTCTCTAAATTGTGCTGAAACGCCAAAGGAACGGCGCCATTATTTAGCAAATGCAACAGACAGACCGGTTGGCTCCGGTCGCCGGTGCGGCTGCATTTTTCGCTGCGTCACTGAGGACGAGCCAATGCACATCTCATCATGACGAAACGTGTGATTGGTCCAATGTAGCAAACAGAGCGTGGAGCACAGGGGGAGGGACTTATTAACAGGAAGTATTTGTAAACATCTCTAAGCAACCACTGTGTGAGTGGACTCAGGTTTCTCCAACGAAGAGCAGGAGCTCATCATAAGAAAACTTAATGAATTAAAAGACGTATAGACCAATGATATAGAACTATAATATTGTAGATTATGACGAGAAGCAGTGATATCTTGTAACGGCAATCATATATGGTTATTCCCTTAAAGGGATAGTTCAGATCTTTTGACGAAGTTGTATGAGATCCTCACCATCAGTGTCATTCATCAGAAGGGACTTTTCCCCCACCGGTTCCGGTTTTCGGTGTTGCAGAAAGTAGTTCCGTCCAGCTGCTGGGGTCACACAGATAAAGTGTTTTGCTCCAAAAAACAACATGCATTCAAAGGAGTAACCCATTTGCATCATTAATTCTTTGCCATGAAAAAGTCTGACCTCGCAATCGTCCAGGACCATTTTCCCTCCATTCTATCACTGCGCACAGTTTTCCATCAGCTGGAGGAAGGAGGCGGAGGGAGACCGCTGCGATGCGAGAGAAGGCGCATTGCAGCGGTCTCCTTCCGAGCACGTAAACGCCATGGAACAGATGATGATGGTGTGTGCAGTGATACAAACGGAGGGAAAATAGTGCCGGGTGAATGCGAAGTTGGACTTTTTTGTTTTTTGGACGCTTTATCCATGTGACCCCAGCAACTACATGGAACTACTTTCTTCAACACCGAAACCGGGCCGAAACTCAACTCACGGGATGCAGTGCGGGAAAAGTCACTGCTGATGAACAGGCAGCAGTTCTAAGAGTAAATGTCAGGATTTTGTTGTTTTCATGTTCAGATTCCTCGGTGTGTTCAAAAATAGCACGAGATGACTTTTCTACCATTGAGTATGTTTGTCTTTCCTCCACCACTTTCACAAATCCTGCAGTTTTCCCATCATCCCTGAATGAAAGAGATTTCTTTAATCTGACAACACACTTTACTTTAATCTGTCAGAATACTTTTTACATATTTCATTAACGTGGACACGGTTTGTCGCTGCGTATTGACTCAATTGGAGATTTTCCCTTTTTTTCCATTTATTTTCACTTCTCTCCGCGATGTGGGTGCATTTGTGCTCCCTGGGACGCTGGTTGGCTGCGGCAGTCGAGCAGCTGCATTATTTGATTCACAGCTTGGTAGGCGAGTCGAGTAAGCGGCTGAGATACAGATGCTGTGGATATTGTTATTGATTCCCCCTGGATCTGTATATCAGAATGTGCTGCAGGTTTATACGCCGACAGAGGGTCCATCGAAGATATATGCCAGCCGGTTAATGGCCCGCAACTGCATCTGGCACGTCACGGCAATCCATGGTGCACGCATCGCTGCAACACACACACACACGCATATATACACACCATCATAAAGTGCTTGTCGCAGAAGGACGAATGGTGTTAGTTACCGCTGCGTTTGTTTTGACACCATGACACAAGTGACACGATGACACAAGTGCTCGGCCAATCAGAGAGCAGCATCCTGTCACCTCCCGAGGAGCACGCGGCGCCCTGCTGGAGGGAGAAGAGCTTTTTTGTGAAAGGAGCTCAGGCAGCTTTCCCACCAGATTTAGCCAGTTTAATGGTTCAGCGCGGATGCTTTTTTCTAAACAGAGATCAGTGTGTGTGTGTGTGTGTGTGTTAGCGTCAGTCTTGATTTAATACATCTACATGAAACCTTCTGCAGAGATCCACACTCCCCAGAGGATGAACCCGAATGACTCCGATAATCACCTGAGCTTTCCCGATTGTTTGGTTGCCATGAAATTTGGTCTTGGATAGTCTCCCCCCCNNCCCCCCCCCCCCCCCCCCCCAACCCCACGGGGAATTCAACTATCCCTCTTTCGTTGTTCCACCAGCAGCTCAAACCTTTTATGGCAGTGAAGCTGGACGAGCACAAAGATGAGGACAAAAATAAAAGTGGTGGGAGACACAGGCGTCCCCGGGATCCAGCACAGGTCACGCAAAAGAGTGCACACGCGGATAAATACAGTCGGCGACTTGAATACTCATGTTTACATCCACACGTGTGGAAAAAGTCTTATATCTACAAACTACGGTCCGCGAGGGCTGCAAACGCACCGCCAACACAGAAACCCTGCAAGAGAGAAACACTGCAAATTCACAAAACAGAGAGAAATTCACAAAATATTTCTGTGTTTGCGGTGTTTCTGTGTTTAGAGCGTTTCTGTGTTTCCAGTGCTTTTGTGGTTGCAGCCCCGGGCCACCTTAATATACAGTTAGATTTTTCTACATTTTCCCCCCCCTGTAAACTCCTGCATCGGTACAAACAGCATTCCCATCATCCTCTGCTGCATTATGAAGCGCAACGCTAAACTGTGATTTGTTTGTTTGTGCCGAGCTGCTTCGCCGAACGTATTTTACCGGAAAAGCGGCAAGCATTATGTTAGGTTGTAAATGACATGTACATAAAAACGAATACGCACCGATGTCTCCTCCACCCCCCGACGCTCCCCCCCACACACACATACACATACACACATACTCTATCTCTACCACATGAATTATGAGAGAAGAAAAACGCCTTTACATATAAGAAGAGAGAGCAGATTGGCTCGATGACCCTGGAGTGACCTCTCTGCTGCACTATAAATCTTCACTGGCAGAGGGGAGTCCTTCCACACATAGGAGCTTGGGGGTCTTTACATTAAACAGTTGTGACCTTTGGCTCCCAGGTTGCATAATTAGCATAAATCTCCCAACAGGGTGGGCACAAATTGGCGCAAAACACACAAACAGGCTCATATTAAATATAGATGCGCAGTGCCGGGGTCTCCTTCCTCCACCCAGATGACTGCCACCGTGTGTGTTTACTGTAAAGTGAGCGCCAGGCAATCGTGCTATTGTGGCGATTATGCAAATGAGCGCAGGGAGCAGGGAGTGATTTCTCTATAAATAACATGTTTATCATTAAATCATATCAAGGCAAATGATGAGAGCCGCGCAAACACCCAGAGAAGTCATGTATAAGCAACGGTATTTATTGAAGCGTCAGATGCCGGCTTATGAGAGGAAGGCTTCGATGCAGCCAGAGTGGGATCATACACTACTGTTGTGATTTATATTGTTTTTCTTTTACACTGAAATTACTCCACTGTGCATTCTTAGATTCATTTCCAGTGACGTAAGATACATTTGTCAGCATCACACCCAGGAAAAGGGACGGCAGGGCAGCACTTTCTAATAAAACAATCTTGGAAATGAACATATCATGACGTACAGCACTCTCATTTGCAATAATATTGCGATATTTCACTCCATGCATCCTTCTCTCTTTAGTAAATGAGACAATACAGTGAAATGTACAACCCTGAGGTGGCTATAGTTGACACACTTTTACATTTTGAAGTTGTTTTCCTTGTGTTTTCCGTGCATCAAACAACGCACCGAGAGACCATCTTTGATGTGTGTTACTGAAAGGGCAGATAATCAAAGGTTCGCTTCTAAAAATGTATGCAGATTCACAAGCGTTACAGTGCTTAATATTCCCACCAGTTAGTTGCCCTGAGCATAATCCATTGAATATCAAAACAAAAATACATCATCAATATTATTATTATTATCCTATATTATCATCACAAAGGATGTATTCTCTTTCCTACCTTTGGCATCTTTATTCCCTAAAAACTAAGTTGACAAGAGTTAGAAACCCATCAGATTGCCTGCAGAGCAAACCTGGCTGCCGTATAAAAGTGTACACACACACGCTGTCAACATGAAGACACGTTTTTATGCGGTTTTAAGGGAGCAGACGTTAGACGCGATTGTATCTGAGGTGAAGCGTGACAGCAAATCAACTCGCCGATTCCGCTGTGAGAGTGTGGAACCCCCGGTGGTCCGCTGCCTCCACTCGGCCGGAAACAAAACAGAGAAGAGGAGAAGCGAAGCGGGAAGACGCAACAACAACGAGCTCATCACCGGCTTTACTTTAAGGCGTTGCTTCTTGTTGTTGAATGAGTTCATCTGCGGTGCTTAGAGCTTTCAAACTTTCTTTTTCCCCTTCATCTTATCAAACATCTCATATCCAAATTTCGGGTCTGATGAGGAACAGCGGAAAGAGACCCTTTGGGGGTAAAAAAGTGAGAAAGCAATAAGACTTTATCTCTTTGTCAATGAATCTTTGAGCAGATTTTTATGAGGCACTGGACAGTTGGCTGCCGCTGATAAGAAATTTCCATTTTCACGGTTTCGACGTTCCTGTGGCGAAGAGAGCAGCGACGTGATCGGACTATCTGTCTCATCGGGAAAAAATAGATGCAGCTCAAAAGGTTCTTTTCACACAAAGTCATCAGTGTGCGATGGAGTCAGTGGTGTCATCACAGCTCAGGTCCACAGCAGAAGAATCATTTTTACTTTGGTATTTTTAGAGGAAGAAATTATCCGCCAGCCTCATATGAAGCTTTTTATCCCCTGTAAAACCTCAGTAAAAGCTACAAAAACCTTTACTGTTTATTCTGCATTTGGCATCAGCATCCTTGTCAAGGCTGGGAATGGGAATTTTCTGAAATAAAAGGGAATTTGGGGGAATTTATATGATCTGCGTTTACCTGTTCATATCCATTCGTTTGTTATAAGCAGACATGCATGCAAACGTCTCTAAAGCAATATTTTTAAATGAATTTTCAGGAAATTTGGGGGAATTTTGAAAGTCCAACTCTCATGAATATTGGCACCAATATTTGTCATAAGCAAACATACATGCAAACATGCCTGACACAACATTTATAAATGACACTGATCACTTTTTAGGACTGATTTCTTCCACAGAACAACAGAAACGATGAATGGTGAAGAATAAAAGAAGGTTCAGGTATTTACAATAGCTGAGACATATTCCCCGAAGCACCCCAAAAAAAGTCCCATTCAGCAATGTCACAATATTTAGTTCATGCTTCTCCTCAGGTCACGCTTTCTACTCATCAAGAACCTGGACCTCATCATCTTCAATGGCATCAAAACCCTGAAAAACATTACTGAGCAAAAATTCCCATGGAAATTTTCAGGAAACTTTCATGAAATTTATCAAAAATTTGCCACCCATTTTTAACCATAGTCAAACATAACCATCACTTTGTTGAGAGGAAACACTTTCCACATTCCAAAACCTTCTTTCAAAGCATCTTTAATCAAAAAAAGCAGACAGTGTGACTTCATAATTGCCAAAAAGGAGTCAGAAATTAGAAATATTTCCTCCGCTGAGTCTCATTGTGTCAATCATGCATTCCATCCACCATCTGTGCTGAACATTCTGATTCCACTCTGCATGAAACAGTCAAATTATTAAATGTTTATTTTCAGCAGTGACAACAGAATCAGGATGTGGCAGCTTTGCTCAGTGCAGTGAAAATGAAAAACTCATGGAAATATGTTTGTGCTGAGGAGCGAGGCACGTCGTCTCTTGTCGGCTGGCACGCGGCCGGCCGTCTGCAGAGCAACTCCACCAGTGTGTTCAATGACAGAAACATGTTGAATAGTGCGACAGATGGCAGAAGCGCTCCCACTGCAGCGGGAAGTTTTTCACTATCAGAGCGCTTTGTAATAATCCCGCCTCGGAGCCACGGCAGGGAGCTGCAGTCGGCAACGACAAATCCTTATTCTGACCGGCAAAGCGCTCTGCGTGTCGCATTAAATAGCAATTAAACCAGCCTTGAAATGCTGTGAGGCCATTTCCCTTCCATCTTTTTCCTTCTTGGTTTCTCCGTCATACACATTGAAACACACACACAAACAAATCTCTTTGGAAAGCAAATTAAAGTGCAATAAGTGCCCTTGCCAGAAAGTGTTGTGTGAGTGGGTTGGTTGCTGCCGGAGAGCTGTTTAGAAAGGGCCGGTCACGGTGCTGATCACCAAAGAGGAAAATAAAGTGAGAAACAGTCAAAGTAAAGTTATCTCAGACAATGTATAAATAACCAAAAACAAGACCCGGATATATGTCGATAGAAAGGCAGAAATAGAAAGTGTGAAGTGGAAGTTAACACCCATTGGAAATCATTTGATTGACCCTCCTGCCGCGGCCCGCTGGAGGAGAGCCGTCAGATAAAGCTCACTGTGAAGGCTTTGTCCTTCGCTGCTTCATCAGCAGGAAATCTCAGCCTTTCTTTTTTTCCATCCCACCAGCTAAGCTTCAGGCATGTCGGCTGCCCGGTTGGTGCGCCGGCTTCCAAAAAAGCGGCTACTGCTTGGCGGGAGGCCGCTTCCGCCTCCAACATGAGAAACGGCAAAGAGGGGGGGAGACAGTTGTGTTAATTGTGGCATTTCAGTATAGATTAAGGAGAATTAAAGATGCTATTTATATTCCCCGACATCGAATCAGCATATTTTTTTTTAGCAGCTGAGTCAAACTTGAAACCTGCCAAAACCACCAAACAGTATTGTTATGGCATGGGGGGGGGGGGCAGTTTCCCAAAAGCAAAGGGAGATGAAACACACTACTTTTAGAAAACATCAGCAATGTATATAATTATAATAATTAATATACATTAGGCCTATCTATGTATTTATTTATGCTTATCTATCTACATATTTGTTTCTTAGCGGCAAATAAATTACATTTACAATAATTGTTATTAATTTAATCTAGTTATTTAATCTAGTTATTTAATCTATGTATGTATGTATGTACAGTATGTATGTATCTTTTTATTCATCTATTTATTCATTTTCTTCCTCTGGTAATTCATTTAATTTAATTTTATTGTAATGTATTTATTTAACTATTCCCTTTTTTTTTATCTATAAATTGTCCCTCCCTGTAAGAACGTCCACGCCTTCTTGTAGCATTGCATTATTGATACTATTGAAGCCCAGTATAATCATGCAGCATTGATGGACTGTCATGTACCGAATAAAAAACTTGAGTTAAAAAAGAAAAGAAAACAGCAGCAATGAATGACCGGTGTAAGAAAAATGTGCCCGACGGTGGCTGCATTCAGCTCTGGGGGTCCAGTCAGAGGGTCTTTGTGCGCCGTCACCATCCGCTGTGACACGTGGAAATCAACATTTTAACCCGAACTAAGGCTCAGCCTGTGATGTCACCCCCTTTTTTTCCGTCCACATTAGTCACGTCACCGATATGCAGACTCTGCTGAACAGCATCTGACCTGCGCTGTCTTTGTGCACGAGTTAAAGCCTGACGTGAATCTCTAAACTGTTTGCTCTCTTCCTGTCAGCGTGTCAGTGTGTGTGTGCGTCCGGGCAGTGGGCGTGGTTTGGTTTCACCTCCACTGCATCAGCATACTTGAATTAATCATCTGGCACACTTAATCCATGATGTGACTTGGTTCTTCCCCCCCCTTTTTTTTTCCTAAAGCCACTTGACTAGTAAATAGGCTGCTCTTATTCCACTGTGCTTAACCTTCCCTGAACAGTGCTCAGCCTAATTACTCAGAAGCTCTCGCTATTCTAGTAAACATTCTTGAATTTATTATCTGCTTTCATACAGTCACAAATATAGACTGAATGGAATCAATCTTTATTTGCATACCACTTTCCTTTCGGCCAAAGCAACAAAAAGTGCTTTACATAATAGAAACAAAGACCCTTCCATAAACGCACTCTCTCCATACATCATGCATACACACACTCGCATGCACCCCTGTACAAATACACACACACACACACACACACACACACCAGACCCAAGGTTTAGAAGAAAAGACGTCCTTTGCTCAGCTCCTTCTTTTCCTCTTTCTCAACTTTTTGGTGTTTGTTTTCCCATCAACACCTCTGTCTGTTCTGCTTTGGGTCACAGAGGAGCCGGAGTGTGTTGGAGGACAAACGGGAGCAGCCTGAACCTTTTCCTGTGTCTTCTAAGTGAGATGAAACCATCATTCCTTCATCAGATCTGTGCGCTTAAAAACTTTTTTTCCCCACTTACAACAGCGATGAGTGTGAAAATGGCCAGGGTCTGAGCTTTACAACAGGAGGATGGTTCATTGATGTGCTTCATTCGTGTTAAGGTTTCCGAAAAGCTCAGAGTCGAGCTGGGTTGGGAGATGGTAAATGTTTTCAGGGTATTGCGAGGCGTTTTTTTTTTATAGTTTACAAAGAGGCAGAGAGCAAAAAGAGAAGAGAGACTATCAGAGGTTTGGGAGGGTGTTAACCCTCAAGAGTTCCTTAAAAAAAACCTTCTCAATCAGCCCTCAGAAAGAAAAAAACCTTAAATACCCCCCCCCCCCCATTTCTGCCTTAAATAAGTCAATCTTTTTTATCAACCAACCTGAAATATATATATATATCAAATATTAATTATATCGGGGGATTTTGACCCCCTAAATGCCAGTTTGTTTACGTAACTCCACAGTATTGTTATCGAAAAACATACAAAAACTCAAATAATTTCTATAAAATGCAATTCCAGGAGGATTTAATTACTATTAATTAATTACTAGATCATCAGATGGGCCAATGATTAGCAGCAACATTGAATTTGAGGTGTTCTTATTTTTTCTGCAGTGACAGATTTTTACAGCAAACTCTCTTATTAGTTCCTGGGGACAAAAAGCGTCTCCTTCCAAAAGACTGCTGTAAAATCATCATATATTAATATTTTGTACTTGTATTTGTCTAATAAGCTTCAGTCTGAATACATATACATTTTTTAATTCTGTTTTGTGATTTTGAACTGCTAAATGGTCCAAAAAAACGTCTTAAGGGTTAAAAAGGAAGAAAAGGTGGTCAGAGGGCGTGGGGGGCGAGGATGAGACGGAGCGGGGAGAGCAGATAAGAAGCAGCTTAGGAAGACAGCCGGTGTTAGTGTGATGTCAAGAAGAGGCGAGTGGTTGGAAAGCGCTGAGTAGAAAATGGGTTTGAAGAACATGCAGAGTGGGAGAAGATGATAATACAGGATGCGTGAGGCAGGAACGACAAGCCAAGCTGCACAAGGGACTCGCAAGCAGCTACAAACGGGAATCAGCAGCCAATCCTTAAACGTGTCATCAATGCTTCAGACGCAACTCGCACAACAGCCAACTAAAAATGGATATCAGAGGGGAGGGGGGGAAAAATAGAGCGAAGAAGAGAGCAGCGTGGAGATGAAAACACTGTAGAAGGAAGAGCGATACATGAGCGGTGGCAAGAGGAAGCTTCCCTGATATACTTTGTCAGGAGATTAAAGGAGGGGCTGTTTGTGCGCTGGCTGTCAGCTGCTGCCACCGGCGCCCATCGGGCCGCAGTGACGGATACCGAAGAGGGAGTTTTTATCAGCAAACAAATAGCGCTATAGCTCAAAGTGAACCTTTGCCGCGGCCGATCGCTCACCCTGTCGAACAGGTCGCCTTAAAATGCCGCAGAGCACAGAATCACCACTTACCGGCATCCAGCATCGAAGCCGTCGCGCCGTCACGGCAACGAAATCCAATCCGAAGAGGCCGTGGAGAAGAGTGAGGCACGCTTATACGCACTTCATGCAAATCAGCGCAGTTGGACACTGACAACCTGAGTGGGTGAGGAGAACCAGATATTGCCCAAAATGGAGACACATCAGTAGCTTTTGGCGTCATTGTTTCTGTTTTTTTAAACGTTCAAATGAAAAGCGAAAAGACTTAAAAATGTGGGAAAAAAGAAGAAATCTCACACATGTCAATGTACATGATCTTCTTCTCATCGTCCTGCAAAGTGTGAAATAGCTCAGCATTGAAACTAGGGCTGTCGTGGTAATCGTGGTAATTGAAATGTCATTATCGTGCAAAAAATGCGCATATGATGATATTGTGTAAGGTCCAGTCAGTGCCACTTGAAAACTGTGTGTGGATCCTCTGTTTATCAGTTCATCTGCCTACCTTTTAACTAGCAATTGAGTGTATTTGCACTTTTTGTATGCAGTTGTGCAGTTACCATTGCCTTTTTACCACCTTAGACAGGTATTTTGATTGTTATTAATCTGCCAAAAGAAAAAAAATCAATCAATTAAAATTTTTGTCATGATAATATCGTTATCGTGACATTTTTTGCCCGCGATAATCGTGAAGTGAAAATCTGCTATCGTGACAGCCCAAATTGAAAGGCACTGACAAGTACACTGAACTTATAACGCTACTTTTATTATGAAAGGGTTTAGAAGGGGGCAGTTCCATCCTGTAGTAGGGTTGAACGTTGGACTTGTGGCTCAGTGAAACGTTTCGACCTGCTCTCTGCTCTCTGAAACACCCGTATTCGTGTTGGTCTTTGGCTCTCCTGACTCATAATGAACTTTATTAACCCCACAGCAAACATAAGGTGGCGTTCCCATACCGGGAGTCGAACCCGGGCCGCCTGGGTGAAAACCAGGAATCCTAACCGCTAGACCATATGGGAAGACATGCTGGGTGAATGGAGAGGGACAAATCGACGGGTGCAGGGTCAGCGGGAATTCGAGCCCCTTCCTCAGCACAATCGACGCGAGCGGATCTCCTCTGGCAAATTATGACGTGAGCCGAGTCGAAGAAGAGAAGAGCCTGATCCAATTCTCTACCTCTAATGCGCCTGGGCTTTGGAGGCCCATTTAGAACGCCATTATCCAGAATCAAAGAGAATTGAATTACACCCGCGTGCTCATTAATCCTCTTTCATCTGTCACTCCGTGCACAGACAAGTGTGAGTTCTCGGGTGCGGAGCTCAACACATTGTCTCTGTGTCATTCGGCAACTTCACCGACCTCACCGCCGATCTCATTTAAAGTCCTCCAGTGGCACTTAGCCGCCCCGACCCCGCTTTGTCGTGGGGTGAGTGTCGACTCTGGATCTGATAGGTGATGGCAG
>CAESWR010000635.1:1203900-1218595 GCA_903171835.1 Mullus surmuletus | reverse complement strand
CCCCCACCCCGGGGGGTTGTTTGTCTGGTGTTGATGAACTGGAGTTGAAGCACACATTTCTGCACTGTCATCATGTTTTTTATCAGGGGGATTCCGTGTCGTCAGTGTCGCTTTGTGAGCACAAAAGCGAAAAATGACAGGTATGGATTTTGTGGATGAATAATAGATAAATTCACACATGCAGATGTCTAGGGTATCAATGTGTGTGTGTGTGTATGTGGGTGTGTGTAAGTGTCCGTGAGTGTCCTCCTTTGGTGGATTAATGCCCCCGTGTGTGTGTTTGTGTATGCGTGTGTGTGACCTGCTGGCCGTTGTGCTTTGTTGTTAGTCATGGGCTCAGTGGAGCACGTCGCTCCAGGTTTGTCACCTTGGGACACACACACACACACATGCACGCACACTACACTGTAACCATCACAAAGCTATACATTCGAATGCTGCAGCTCATCTATAATTCATATTAATATCGAGTCATTTATACAAGCTGATACCACAGTGGCGGCCTGACACACACGGGGGCTCTCACTCTAATCACTTCCATCTCATGAGTAGTTGGTATTATCATTAAATCCATACGTGTTTTGGTCAGATCTATCATCAACACGCGGTGTTTCCTGGAATTGCCCTGCAGTGTGTGGGGAGCGATGGCGGCCGCCTGGCTCGGAGTCACAGTGCCATCTGTTGGCCACGGACGCGCCGCCTCCCCTGCAGCTCTGCGTCGCAGCTGAGCAACAGGGTGTGGTCGGTGGAGGACGGGCTCATAATGATGAGTGTTGCTTTTTCGTGGAGGGGGGCCACGAAGCGGGTCTGCAACACATGCTTTACGTTGGTATCAGTCCCCATTTTAACCTCCAATTCTAATGATGCATGCAAGTAAGTGTGGAAAAGCGGCCACCTGTCAGGCTGTCAAGATATCAGTTTCACATCACAATTATCGTGGGCAAAAAATGGCACGATAACGATATCAAAAATGTAAATAATGGTACAATCAATGAAAATGATCTCTAACTTTATTTATGATTTTTTTTCCTCTCTTGGTCGATGAATTAAAATCAAAATACCTGTATTTGGTGGTATAAAGTCCATATGAAACAGTAACTGTGCATCTGCATACAAAAAGTAGGGTGTTTTCAAGTGGATCATTTACACAATATTATCATATGCACATTTTGAACATGATATTGAAATTTAATGATAAAACGATTAGTGTCAATACCAATATATCGCCTCAGCCCTCGTCACATCCATGCAGCTGGAGTGGATGTGATGTTGAGTCGAGTGTGTGATGACAGCTTCTCATCTCACTCAGCGGTAAAGTTCACTGCACTGCGTCGGCTTCTCGCATCAAGAGGGGCTCCGGGTGTGTCGAGGCTTTTTGAGTGGAGCTCCCTCTGACTTCCTCCCGCAGACCCAAAACATGCAGGTTAATTGGAGATGCTAATGCGGTCCGTGTCAGCGCTGTGATAGACTTCCTGTTATGGCAGGCGCAGCTACCTGTCAGCTGTGTTTGGCTCGGGATGAACAAGCTGTGAAAGTGAAGGATGTCAGGAAAGGAGGGAACAACCTGAGCCTTTATGTCACAATGACTACGGTAATTTTCCCACTGATTTATGCAGACACCAAAGATGAAGATCATCAATCAGTGTTAAAAAGATTCATTAGTGAGTTGAAGTTTTAATTGTTGTAGATATAAAGGGGATTTACTGAGATTTACAGGGATTTCAGTATTTGCGAGGTACATTTCTTCAATATTTTTCAACACGTCATCATTAGAGAATCTTTCTTATTGCTGTATAATGCAAGAATATAATCCAAGAATTCTATAAAAATCTATCATCCCTACAGGTAAAATGTGTGACCTTTAAAATCAACCACTCTATTACCCTTAGTGTACTTGCAAGCATTTTTTTTCTCTGCTCAGATGTGAAGAACCCATCAATAAATGCTTTTTTTTCTGCAGGGTGCTGCAGTTTGTTTTGGTGTGATTAATGCTCTATAATTCCATCTTTTCGCGTCTTAGCGCTGCAGCACCCGGTTTGCGCCACCTGCACCGCTCTCCTCGGGGTGCCGTTGCCATTTCATGACACACAACAGAGCTGTTAAACAGAGTCCACTGAAGCCTGTCGGGTCACGGCCCACCACTTCGCCTCAGCCTCAACACCACAGAAGAAGAGGGAGCAGTACCGATGCCTCATTAACATCCTGTCCAACCACATTTAGCCACAGTGATGACCCCAGACAAGTGCTATTGCACCCTGGGAAATACAGTGATTGTTATGAGACCTGCTGCCCCTCTATATTGTTTCCGGTTTGTCTGAATGGAGAATGCGGTTACCGTAGCAACCGCACTGTTACTGTCACTCAAACTCAAACAGAGACTGAACATTCAGTCACCGCTGACGACGTGATAAGAGACGACAACATCACTTAGTTGAAGCCACATTTGCAAACATCAGGGAGCCGCAATAAAAACAGCAAGTTGTTATTATAGCAAAGATACAATCAGTCATTAAAATATAAAAAATATGCTACATCAATATACTGGGAGCATGTACGGTATATGGCACATGGCTTTAAACAAAGCGATGAAGATAAAGAAAGAGGACAAAAGGATATAGAGATAAGTGGAGTAAACAAAGAAAGGAGATAAACAAATTGGTGGGAATATTTAAAAAGGAAATGTCAGGAAAAGTGGAAAATTCTTAAGAAAGTCCCTAAAATAGGTCCGATTTATATCGGTTTATATCGGGCCTAAACTGAACAGCGAAGGTAAGTTGAGAAAGCCAGTTACAGCATCCAAGTAAAAATGTGAAGAGGGAAACGCCAAACGTCTAAGAAGAAAAGGCGCCGAAAAAGAGAAGAAAATCGTACGATAAGATACATGGGATGCAATAGAGCTGACAAAGAAATGGTTTGATGTCTCAGAAAAAGACAATAATCACAAACGTGTCAGCTCTCAAAAGTTTTTCGGTGTTCTCTGTATATTTGAAACTTCCTCTTAAGAACGGTTGGTGAATGAAGCCCAATGAGAGATGGAAGAGGCGGAACTGAAGGTGGAGATGAAGAGGAAGCACCGACAAGGGAGGTAGAGATCACAAGAAGAACTGAGTATAGAAAAAGTGTGTGTGTGTGTGTTTAGGAGGGGGGGGGTCTGGTTTCAGACTCACAAACATATTGCAGGTCTGTAAGAGAGTAAAAGGGGGATGATAAAAATTGTCCTTTTGTCAGTCGGTAGAGATCGCACGTGAGCGATGCGGTTACCGGGGAGATTTGGACGACAGCCGACTGGTCTTTGAATCTGCAAGACAAAGACAGAAACATGAACGAGCGAAAATTGAGAGGAAGGGCAAAGGCATCGGGGTCATCCTCTATTTGGTGCTTCCCTGTGGCAGCCACAGCAGGTCGCCGCTATCTCTCCTCACACACCTCCACCCCCCCTGCCCCTCCATCAATCTCTGCATTATCAGCATCACCAGCATTTCATGTTTTTTTTCACCCTTTTTCTTTTTTTATCCTTCTAGAGCTAGTGGCATTCAGAAAAAATTGAATCATTCTCATTCACTCTTTAATTAAATGTTTTCAATATAATACAGAATAATGGATTCTATTCATATAGCGCTTTACATCAAGTCAATGACCTTTGACCATAAAAAAGAAATGGTGAAAACAAGCATTAAACTAATTGCAGATCATAAAAAAAACTAATTAAAAATGAAAAATAAAAAGACGCTATAAGTTGTTTACATACACCCACACGTGTACGTGTGTGTACATGGCGAAAATTGTTCAGTCAATATAAAGGCCGTGAATACTCGTGCAGAAAGAGTCTCTGTCCGAGGCAGGTACACATGCTGCATCTCACATGCAAACACACACACACACACACACATACACACATATACTCCCCTCTAGCTGTCATAGCCGCTCGGCTGATTAGTGAGCCGGTGTCACGGCCCGACTGTGACTGATGGCTCACTGACAAGCCAGCCATTCTGCAACTTCCCACGCTTGTTATTATTTCATGAAGCTGCATAAACACTCAGACATCGGCGGGTGTAATTTGTCTGGCAGCCGTCTCAAAACACTCGGGTTCAACAGGAGCAACAACCCGCGGCGCAGAAAAAGGCCGCTTTTATCTCGGCCAGCGCGAGCAGCGAGGAGCCGCTCTAACGCTGCTCTGTGTGTGTGTCAAACATGTTTCCATCTCGACAGTGAACATCGATTTATATCCAGGAAACTTATTCCAACTCTCGCCAAACCGCTCTCCGTCCACCCCCCCCACCCGCTGCACCAGAACCTGTAATGATTTATATTACGGGGACTTGATTTTTGTCCCTGAGAGGGCGGCGAGTCCCTGCAGTGTCACCGGAGATTTATGTCCCGTCAATCTGAGTAATACAACCACAAACACGCACGCACACACACATACACAGATGTTTCACACACTCGGCACACACTCAAACAGAGGTGAAGCCAGACTTAGCTCACGAAGTTGAATGAAAGAGGTGGTCGAACAGTCAAAATATCAAATTCTTAAGGGACACCACCACTAAATTGGTAGTATTCTTCACCTCTTCCTAATAAGCGCTTAATTACATAAGAGCAGAAAATGCACCAAAATAAACACCTGAATGTGTATTTTGGATGGTCGGAATGTGGGCAGGTTTTTGTGGCTTCTGGCGTGAAACCATAAAAAACGGGAAAAAGTGAACACATAAATATGTTGTGAGCGTGATGGGTGTCAGCAGACAGCCGCCTTGAGACCCCCCCCCCCCCCCCCGCCCTCCTCCTCACTGCGCCTGATTAAAACACACTGATGGAGCGTTGTGCGTAATCAGGTTCGCCCCGAGCGCCAGCTGGAGGCAGAGAGGGAAGTTAGTTTCCTGTCAGTCGGCCAGCTGCTGCACCTGCTCTGAATCAGGTTAATGGGTTGATTGGCGCGGAACAGACGGAGCTTTTCGCAGAGCGGATTCCTCTGAAAAACTGCACCACTGAGGTCGACGCAGTTTTCCGGACAGTTGTTGTCTCGCCGCATAGTCAGGAGATCAAAGCACCTCCCCGGGAAGTGTACAGTAGCATCACTAACAAATGAAAATTATGGCAGAAAGAAAAATGGAGATGTGAAGAACATACAGAGGTGGAGAAGCTCAGCACGATATTTAACGTGAAAACAGCGGAAGCAGGATTCTATTCGACTAATCCTGGCGAGCCTTTTACCCAAAGAGGCTAATCCCCCCCCCCAAACACACTCACACTGGGAGCAATTTGGGGTTTTGCATGTTGATCATGAACACACATGAACCTGAGGGAGAAGTTTGCCTCCAGCGATTTCTTCCAGAGAACTTCTATAGGAGGTGTTCACCAGTGTGATGAGCTTTAATTTAAACCAAAAACCGTTATGTTTCTCTAAATTGCAACAGAAACATGAAATAATAGCAACGTTCCATGTGTCTCCTGAGCAATTTGCTCTACGTTTTAATTGGCTCCCAAAACTAAGTGTACTGCTGTCAGGATGGCCGAGTGGTCTAAGGCGCCAGACTCAAGGCAGAAAGCCTTCCTGTTCAAAGGGACTTCTGGTCTCCAATTGGAGGCGTGGGTTCAAATCCCACTCCTGACACTCAGTTAGGTTTTGGAAAACAAGATCTAGCTGACTGAGAATCTTCACAGGGAGACTTCGCAGTGATTTATAGTATAAAATACAACCAATTTGAAGTAGAGTACAGTTCTCCACCACTCCTGAGGGGAGCAGGGGAACAAAGTTAGAAAATAAAAGGTATGTTGAACCTACTTTCCAATGGCTATTTGGCTCTAGTGTTCTCCAGCCACGCATACACATACTAGAAGTGTTCGGATCCGATATTGATATTGGTCAATATTCTCTTTAAGGTTATTGGTTAACAATCAATGGCTCAGTTTTTCTCATAGCTACTGTTGCTGACTATAGTTCTCTGTTTGAGTAATATCACTTGAGCAAGCCTTTTCTAACATTCCAAATAAGTAATAAAAGTATGTATGATTCATACTGATATCAGATCAGATCAATATCGGTATACATACAAGGCTGCAGTATCGGTATTAAAGAGAAAAAAAAGTTGTATCGGGTCATCCTTAACACACACACACACACACACACAGACACACACCTCAGAGTGCGAGGCAGACCCTCAGCTCCTCCAGCGTCAGGCCTCGGTCCCCGTCGCTGTCACAGTACTGAGCGAACTTCTTGGCGCAGCGTCGCGGCTTCAGCCTCCGGCGCAGGAACTGGCGGAGGGGCCGGGCCTCGCGCTCGCTCAGCTCGCCGCTGGAGTCGACGTCCAGCCGCACAAAGTGCCAGCGCAGAGCTTCCTCCGGCCCAGAGGACTCCGCAGCACCGGGGGCCGCAGGAGGCGAGGAGGAGGACGGGGGAGGCGGAGTGGAGGTCGAGGTTGGAGGAGTGGAGGAGTAGATGAAGGGAGGAGTGATTGTGCCCCTGGATGAAAGAAACCGTTCAGATTTTATCAATGATTCTGCGATACTTATCTATTCAACTTCAAACTGAAGGTATTTACTAGGGCTGTCACAATATCAGATTTTCCCGTCATGATTATCGTGGGCAAAAAATGTAACGATAACGATATTATCACAATATCAACAAAAATTTAAATAATATTGGTACAATAGATGAAATTGATCTTTAACTTTCTATAAGATTTTTTTTCTGTTTTGGCAGATTAATCACAATCTAAGGTGGTATAAAGACAATATGAGCACACAAAAAGTCGGTTGTTTTCAGGTGGCACTGGGTCCTTTACACGATTTTATCATATGGGCATTTTTAACACAATATTGAAATTTCATTTTTTGAGACCATGATTATTGTCAATACTGGTACAACGCAACAGCACTAGTATTTACCAATCAAATGTAACAACTGGAGTACAATCCTGATAAAAAACATCAGATTTTTGGGTCAGCAGTTAATAGTAGCCATCCTTTACTGTCTCAGCCGTTTGTTTTCAATAATTTCGCAGAAAACATCAGGGAGGGAAGAAAGAAAGAAGCCTTAAAAAGCCTTGAAACCACTTTTTGATGAAGCTGTGCAGATAATCGAGAAGAATTGGATCTTCTGAGTGATTACGGCGGATGATTCTCAAGCCACCACAGGAGCCACCACGGGGGTTTATCAGCTCCCCTTATGGAAAAACTTTCAAAATAAGAGCACTTAATCAAACGGCTGTGTCTAAAAACCAGTAATTTTCCTCTCCACCGCGGGGCGTATCTGTGTCTCCTCACTACGTGTTTCTGAGTATTCACACCTCGGTCAAAAATAGCCCAGCACTCCTGTTCCTGGTATTTTCTGCTAAAGATTTCACCGGGGCGTGGCAGCCTCCAGCGAAGCAGAAAGGACCAGATGGTTCCTGCGCTCCTTATCAGTTACACGGTGAGGAGGAGACACAGCATCAGACCGAAATCAGCTCAGTTTGAATTTAAAAGCAGCAATCACAAAGTTATCAAAGAGTAGAAAATGTTGTTTTTTACGACGGCAGCAAGGGGAAGTTGTCCAGCAACGGGAGACGATGGTGGAAAAACACGGGAGGACGTAAAAGCTGGAAGAAGCAGCCAAAAAACGAGGGATGTCTGAAAGCGAGAGTGGGAGAGAAGCAGATGGAGGGAGCGAGGTGCGCTCAGAGGCTGAGCGGTTTGACTGGCAAAGAGAAACACAGAAGTGAGAAACAGATGGAGCTTCTTTCCATCGCTTAATCATGTGCTTGATCGGGACGCTGTGCGGCTCTGAAGTGTGAAATTGGCGCCTTGGAGGTGGACGGCGGAACCACCGCGTTCCGCCGCTGCTGCAGGAGGCGGGAACGCGACGTTGCTCCGAAACTCAACGGTCACATGATTGTTACTAATCAAAGTGTCATGTTGTTTGGTTTGGGACGTACTCTTGTAACTGGGCAGCACAACTATGGTGGCAGAATAAACAGAAAGTCGCACTGTGCAAATGTTTGATAAGGAACAAAAACCATTTAACACTCTTGTTATGTCTTTTAATGGAAGACACTTTATGTAAACCGAATTCTGTGTATTTCAGGCAGCTGCTGTCACTTTGGACGCACAGTGATAAAATTTCAAATCAGTTTGGGCATTAATGCTCATTTTTCAACTAGGGAACTTATGATTTAGTCACTTAAAGCAAATAAAAAACTCACGACCCTGTGAGAGTTTCACAGTGTAATGTGTTATGTAACCTGCTGTGCTGCAAAGTGGATTAACCTACTGAGGACTCAGGCTCCCAGCATGCTCTGCTTCCAGCTGCAGAGCTCTGACCAGACTCTGCAGAAACTGCTTCTTGCGAGCCCCTGGACACCCTGAGAATAGAATAGAATAGAATAGAATAGTATATCTCAGTGGAAGAGGTTTGTGTGTACAGAGGGATACTAGTATTTTTAATTTACAAGCTTTACATTGGGTTGGGTATTTTGATTGACAGCAAAGCAACAAAGAAAATGAAATCCCACATAACTTCAGCACAAAGCTGTCAAATGTAAATATGGTCGGGTACATTTAGAACATTTCCCTTTGAAATGTAGCGGAAAAGCATAAAATGCACATTCTCTGCTTAGGTACATGAAATTTGCAGCACAGGTATGAGTAAATATTTGAGCACAATTCGACAAATCATCCATTTTTTAAGTGCCCGGCTTTTGCTCACACGAGTGAAGAGGCGTGGCACATCTCGTGCAGATCGCAAAGGATTTAATTTATCCGCAAAAAATGCAACTATAGTAAGTTCTTTAATAAAAAAAATACCAAATAATCCAAAATGCAGGATGTCTTAAGTTTTGCACACAGCTGTTATAGCCCTTGAGGAAAAAAAAAACCTCAAACTCAATATTCCTACTTGGTCCGTCTACCTGACCTCTTGGTTTCCTCAGGAGCCGCAACACGCAGCAACATCCCAGAGTGGGTAATTAAAATGTTGTATTTTTCCGTGCGTGTACTAGAAAGAGTCGTACTCACCGAGCAGAGGTTTCTCTTGGTGCCTCCTGTCTGTCGGCGCCTCTTCTGCAGCGCTGCAGTCTGGGATGCGATTCCTGCAAAGAGACACAAAAAAATAAACAACATGCTGGTATATAAGGATGCTGACAGGTATTTCAAGAGTTTCTTAAGCCCATTTATATCAAGAAAAATGAATATACAACAAACATATGGGTTTTTTTTTAATCAGAATGCGTTCATGTGGCAGCGATCAAGCAAGTAAAACGCCAAAGAACGCCGCTCGCCTTCTGCTTCAGCTGATTTTATTTATCGTGAAAAGCACCAACATTGCAGCATGTGATTAAATTAACAGATATGGCTGCTTCATACAGTGCCGAGGGGTAAAGACTCCCATGTATGTGTGCATAATGGGAAGCAATTCATTTTCCCAGCCGAAACAGCCGAGAGCTCTGGGAGATAATACACACAATGGAGGGCAAAACATGGGCTGAATTTTATAGTTCATAATGGTAGAAATCCGCTGACCCTTTGTGGACCACTGGAGAGATTTATTGCTGTGTGTGTGAAGAGGACTCACAATAGCAGAATAAAAACACAAAATACCCCTTAAATTGGTTCATAACGTTAGGAAATATACTTATTAGTTTCACCTGGTAGACGACATGACGGAATTAAACACTTTTAAATCCGACCTCCTTCTGAGGGAGGATTAAAAATAAGTGCTGTGCCCCCTCGGGGGAGTTTCCACACACCAGTGAAGCAAATCAAACCCTCACATGAAAACCTCCCCAACACTTTCCTCTGAGGATATTGCGAGCAGCTGAGCAACAAGGCTGATAAACCACCACTGCCCCTCAACGCCCCCATTTCTCCTGATTCCTTGTGTGTATCCTTTAAAGGGGAGGGGGAGGGGGGGCATCTGGGGAGTGGCAAAAGTAATGGTGTAAAATTGGAGGATGAAATGCTCCCGTGCATCTGTGTGCAATTATGTTTCTGTCTATTTAAAGCAGTCGGATGCTGTGACGGTGAAGAGGGGCTTTAAAAGAAGAAAAAGATTAAAGGAGGGGGGAAGAGGAAGAAGTAATGAAATGTTGAGGAGTTAAAGACAGAATCATGTAAAGCAACTGCAAACCTTGCAGAGGTGCCCGGCAGCAGCCTGCCGCTGTCCCTGCGGACGCACCAGCAGTAACTCATGGCAACGTGACACTGCACCGAGCGGTAGAGGCCGTCCGCCGTGCATTCTGGGACGAAGCGCTCCTCCTGCCAGGACGGGCGCATCTGAGCGAGGAGAGATGCTCGCTCACGCTCACACGTCTGAGGACTGTCTGCACACACACACACACACACACACTACATTTAACACACATATTTAAAAGTGATTCCGGATAAACACCCTTTATTTCGCATCATGAGTACAGAAATAACCAGGAAGACACAAATATAGAATCACTGCTCATTAAAAAAAACAGATAACGTTTTTATTCATATTTTTTGTCGCAATTAGTCTTTTAAGCATTGTTTATTTCTAAGCTTTATCTTTTATCATACTGATCTTATTATGTAGATAGATATGTGTTTTTATTTTTCTGTGCGCAATGACTGCATGACAATTTCCTGCAAAGGATTATTAAAGTATTTAGTGGTAAGTCTACCTATCTATCTATCTATCTAATCTATCTATCTATATCTCAATTGATTACAATTCCCATGTATTCAGGAATAACCATGTTTGCTCATGCATGTAAACAGGTTATTCTGAATGTTTTCAGTCACCAGAATATGTACCTTAACCTGAATATTCTGATTGCTTCACTTGCTGTCAGACTCACCTGGAGTAATCAGTGCAGATGTGCAGTGTGTGAGCAGCAGGTGCGCTGCCCCCTACCTGTGGGTTTTTTAACTGCGCCGTTCCTTCTGGGGTCAGACTTCCTCAGGATGGTCAGCAAGAAGGGAGGGGACGTCAGTTCTGGTGCAAGAAGAAAGTGACCGTTAAAAGGTTGCGTGTGTGTGACTGTGTGACAGATGGCGTGATGAAAACATGTTAGTTGGGGACCGCAGGGAGTTTGGATGCGGTGCAGTGAACTGTAAACACAACCTTACACGCGTCCTCCAAAGCGAACTTTCACTCTACTTTTTTCACTCTTGCAACACTGCCGAAAAAAAACTGTCAGGATTCAGGAAACTTGACGCAATTTGCATTTTTTTTGACAGTGCCAGAGGACGACCAAGTGCTCCGCTTTGTGATTTTTGATTTTCACTGACAAGAGCGCAGACGCTCTCTGTGGAAAATCCCATAGTGTGAAGTGGAGCAATCCTGCCGGGGCATCAGAGCCCAGAAGCTTTTTACATTATCAGAGCATGACTCCTGTAAAACACTCGGAGGAGCGAATCCCTCGGCCGGAGAAGTCCTGGAAACCCTGTTCGCCTTCTTACGGGATGTCTTACTGAAGACAAAGAAGGTTTAGAAGAAGTTTGGAGCGGCGAACCCGCTTGGCAAGTGCAATCTTTGGAGTTTGTCGACTCAGGAAGTCAGACTGACAGTCAACAAACAAATAACTAGTGAAACAGTGTGTATGGAGCCGAGTGTGTGTGAGTGTGTTGGTATAGCTTATATAGGTTTGCCGTCTGTTTCGTGCCAAGTTTGCAGCACAAAGTCCAGTTTGTCACCTGCTGGTTTTTTGCTGTCCAGCGTCGGTCCGGGAGCGCCGGCCTCATCTGCAACACGGAGGACGTTTGCTCAAACATGATGGCAGGAGAGAAGAAAAAGGAGGACGAAGGAGGAAAACAAAATCACCTTTGATTGGCTCTGAAACTGCGTCAGCCATCTTTACCAGCCGGTCAATGTGCTCTGTTTGGAAGAAGGAAATACAAATGTAAAAAATAAAGGTAAAAAACCTGATTAAATGGGAATGTTTTAGGTGCTCGAGGGGTGACGTTTTAAAAACCGACCGCTGCAGTTGGGGGTCAGACGGAGCACGGAGGTCCCGCCGACGGGTTTGCCGTCGGGGGTGGAGCACCAGCAGTAACCCGTCTGGTTGTGGCACTGAACCGGCAGGAAGTGACCGTCGGGGCCGCACTCAGGAACAAAGATGGCAGCCGCAGAGCTGACCTGACCCCCGCGGCCGCCCTGGGATCCTCTGGCCTCCAGGGCCTTCGAGCGAGCCATGTGACATTTGGACTGACTCGGATCTTGCAAGAGAGAAAAAAACAGAGACGAAGAAGAAGGGGTGGTTGAGATTTTTTGACATGAAGTTGTATGAGATACCTACGGATGAACCACACTGATGGTGAGGATCTCATAGAAACTTCATGTCAGAAAATCCGAACTATCCCTTTAACAATGACAAATACATTGCTTTCAAAGAGAGTGTTATCACAACAGCGTGTGTGTGCGTGTGTGTGTACCTGAGCAGTGTGCCAGTGGGGCAGGGCGCAGTTGCGTGTTGATGCACTGCGCCCTCTGGAAGGCGCACGGCGACTCGTACAACCTGCCGTTGCTGCCGCACATGGCTCTCTGCTGCCCCTGCTGGCAGTCGAAGACACAGCGGCGAGGCCACGTGTTCTCGGAGATGAGGAAAGGCTGCACACAAACATATACACACATTTACAGCCCCGGCATGTCCGATCCAATCACAATTATATTTCTTATAATTCTATATGAACGTATCAAACACAAATATGCTTTTATTTTTACCACCAACGCCTATCAAGGTAATTATAATCACACAAAATGTTGTTGCTCATCAGGGGCGGAGCTAAGGGGCGGCTGAGCGTAGAATAAACGCTTTCACTGCATTTGGAATGGTCGGGTGTAAACGAGCCACTGCTGCTCATTAACACAACTTTGCAACTTCCTTCTCTATTCCTTCCCTCTTTACTTCCTCCCTACTTCCTACCTGCGGTGATTACACAACTGACTGAAGTGCATCGGATAAAACTTTTTAATACTTTCCTGTCAGAGGGGGGGGGGGGCACAGTACCAATCGGTGTTCAAAGAATCGCAGGTGAAAAAGGCGGGAAAAGTCACCGGAGTCAACATATGACAGAGGCGCAAACATCTGGAAGACTCTCCTCAGACTCCCGTCGACGGATCCCATCCTGCAAACGACCGAGTTGACTAATTGAGGACGGATGGAAGCGGAGAGACGCCGCGCTGTCAGCAGCTGCTGGAGGAAGAGGAGGCGGTTGGTGACAGTTTCTCAGCGGGCGCTTGGTCATGAAAAGACGTCACCGGCAGGCAGCTAAACATTCTGGCTATGACTAATAGCGGAGCCTCTTACTCGCAGGTGGAAGTGTTTCCTGCTAAAAATCGTTCTGTATCCAAATATTTTACACCGCATGCTGCGATTTCCTCCTCACAAACTGATGAATCGCGTATTTAAGGATTCAGACAGTTGTGTCACTTATTCAGGAAGTGAGGAAGGAGACAGCTCTCCACACTGCATTTTACATTTCTTAGAACACACACATATAGACACACACACACACACACACACACAGTTTCTGACTCACCCATCTCCTTCAGTATCATGACGACAACGATGAATCTATTTAGAACTCGAGGGTGAATGAGGTCAAATAACTTTCTTTTGAGGACCAGAAATATAATCAAATAAATAACAACCCCACCAGCGCTCGACTGCACACGCCTGTTAAGGATTTTAGATGCGGTGACACCTTTTTTTTCATAATTGAACATAATAAATCGGAAAAAACTAACAGGGATTCGGTTGGATTTGCAGCTTGGCGTGCGGGAAATCCGAAAAAAATTAAAAAGGCAGTCCAGTTTTAGAGATGTTCGCCTGAAATGAGCATCTCTAAATCTAAAGACATTATTATTAACTTTTGCAGACGTGTTCAAGATCAAGAGGTGACAATTCTAAAGCGTCAGACTGTGGAGTGTGTCAGCGCCTATAAATATCTTAGAACTGTCATTGATAACAAGCAGAATTTTGAGACAAATTGCAAAGCTGTACGCAAAAAGGAACGCCGACACCTATTTCATTTGAGAAAACTGTCCTTATCCCACGTTGACAGGACCTTGCTGACCTTGTTTTGTCGTGCTGTTGTATATCTTGCTTTTTCCGTCTTGTCTTTCTGTTTTGTTTCATGGTTTGGAAATGTGTCCCTCAAAAACAAAAATTGTCTGGGCCAAATTGTAAAATGGTCGAGCAGGCTGATTGGAGAGTCCCACCTACAACAGACAGGTAGAGAGAATCGCTGTCTCTATCTTAAAAGATGACTCCCACCCTCTTCATGGGGAGATTAAAGGGATAGTTCACATTTTTCGACATGAAGTTGTATGAGATTCTCACAAAAAGTATTTTCAAAAGCGAAATCAATTTGCATCACAAATTCTTGGCCACGAAAAAAGTCCAACCGGTACTATTTTCCCCTCCGTTCGTATCACTGCGCGCACCTTTCCATCAGCTGGAGGAAGGAGGCGGATGGAGACGGGTCGCAGCGGTCTCCTTCCAAGCACGTAAACACCATGAAACAGCTGTTGATGGTGCGTGCAGTGATACGAACGGAGGGAAAATAGCACCGGGTGATTGTGAGGTCGGACTTCTTCACAGCAAAGAATTTGTGATGCGAATGGATCACTCTTTTGAAGTCATGTTGTTGTTTGGAGCAAAACGCTTTATCTGTGTGACCCCAGCAAGTAGCCGGAACTACTTTCCCTTTAAACTCCCCATGCAGAAACTTGGCTGCTGAC
>CAESWR010000635.1:1172152-1190194 GCA_903171835.1 Mullus surmuletus | reverse complement strand
TCTTTTAGATAAGAAGCCTGAAATCAGTACGACCGCATGTATGCTGTGGGCTCATGGTTAAGTGCTCTGATTCAGTTTTCATATGTCTGCAGTGTTACCTTTCAAACACAATAACCCCCACTCTGACTCCAGCAGGGGGTGACCTATAAGTGTGCTACACGAGCGCGCACTGCAGGGCCGGCGGTCATGAATGTCGAAATTGCAGGTGGAGAGCTTTTAAACACCCCTTCTGCACAATATACCAGACGAGCCCTTTTTGCTGTATCGCAGCATGTGTCGACATTTAAATATCACTGCTGGTTGTGCACAATGCCTTTTAAAAGATACTACTGAATCACACCCATTTAAAAGTGTGAATAATGAAGAAAGGAAAAGACAAAAAACATGTCTATGCTTGTTTAGAATGTTGATTTATCACAAACCGAACACTGTATGAAATAGTGCAGCACAAGCACAGAGACAGTTGCTTATTATTCAAAACCTTTGCCCTCCCATCTTACTTGAGCTCTTGTGCGATGGCAGCAATCTGCTCCACTCTGTCCTGATGGGCTGCCAAGTCGCTCTCAAAGGCCTCGTGTTTCCGTAGTAACGCCTTGACTTCTGACAGGGAGGCGGTCTCATAGTCTTTCTGGGTCAGCATGGTCTCCTTACCTGGATGGACACACACACACACACAGACTTTAATTTCTTAGAAAGTAATTATCTATAATTACTCTTTTGAATGAACAGGAATTATAAAGAAGTTGCATGTGTGATCAAGGCATTCACTACCATCAGTCCAGGATTCGTGGATGGCAGCCTTCTGACGGAATTTCTCTGCCAGATGATCCAGTCTCTCCAGACGTCTGATCTCATTGAGAAGCCACTCCTCGTAGCCTTTTTCTGCTCCCTCCAGAGAGTGCCACGCTCCGTTGATATCCTGTGACAGAACAATGAGAAATGACAGTCCGGCACTCCTCCCAAATCAAAGAGATTGTCCAACTTTTACATGTATGAATCATTTACTGTGGAACGCCCCACTGGAGTCTTATGTCGTGATACTTAAAAGGATCAACTTAAACCGAACCAAGGCCATTTTTATGCATAACGACAGAAGTAGAACTCGGTCTTAGATGCAACAAGCTTGTATCTAATGTAGGTTGGCATGTAGCTGATGACATATAATTAAATGTATAACTTTCAAATGTGTTCAGTCAGGTCCTTAGTACGTACAGACACCATGCGTCCCTCTGACGGCATGAAGGCGGGTCTGTTGCTGAGCCTCAGCTTAGTCTGCAGGGTGTTGAAGTTGATCTCCAGCTGACATTTCTCCTGGACCTGCACACATAGGAAAAAAAGGGGTCAGCTCACAGTGATTTTCATTTTTGTAATTGCTAAAAATGTTTAAATGTGTCGGCCAGGACAAAAACTAAAGAATTTCAGTGGAGCTTGCACTTTGGTCCATTCAGATATCAGATACAATGGTGAAATTATAATTATTGTAAACCTTAGGAGGTTTGTGGACGCGGCGATAGTCTCTGAAGTCCTCCAGTTTCTGCTGCATCTCAGCCATGGTCTTCTCCGGGTTTCGGTTCTCCAGCCAAGGGATGGTCCGGCGGATCCACTCCAGCAGCTGGAAAAAGAGGAGAAAGGGTCAGGACAATAAGCGAGCTTTCAAGGCGGAAATCATTCCCCGATAATGTCAGTAAAGACATGAAACACACAAAAAATGTTTTTGTCACTCACATCACTGGCCAGCTTCTCATAGTCCTCCATCAGGTGCTCATTCTCCTGGTTCACAGCCAGCACTTTGCAGATACGATTGGCAGCTGTCTCGGCCTATCAGGAAACCAGGTGATGAGTAGCTCGCAGTGATTGGCTGAAATATTCAGTCCTCTCACTGACAATGCATTGAGATTAGTGTGAACATTTCCTCTGAATATTTAAAACAACCGGTTGCACGGTGAAGTCACACAAAACAAACCTAGATTGTGTGTCGACTACTTTCCATTAGTCCCCAGGCTTTTCATTTCACCATCATCTAATCCTTTTACTCTTCAAACTGGTGTAAATACTCTACACACACGCAAGCGGTGGTTTGGAATAAAATGGCCAGGCACATATTAAAAACAACACGCACTATTGATTCCAGTTGCCTCATTTAACTCATAATAAAGCATGCTTCCAGCAGCTGATGGTTAGTTCAATGTGTGTCAAGATCACTCTGTGTGTTTTAAAGCCCCATGCGTCTCCTGTCACAACTCAGGAGTCAGTCCATACATCAAGTTACAGGTTCATGTAGCGCTGAGGTCCACATCAGTGGCTCCTAGGATATTACACTACTGTACCACTGGAATAAACAAAACAAAAAAAAGGAGATTTGCATTCTTATTTCTTTTTTCATAGAGAGCTCATTATACATTGAAATGTGTTGATAGTTCATCTTCTACATTCTTTCCCCTTTTAGGTCTAAATATAACTAATGCAATCCATGTGTGAAAGTCATATTACACAATAGGACACTTGAAACATCAAAAGTCATTGCAAAAGAGTTGGAAGTTGAAAGGTGTTAATGTAGCTGAAGGGAAACTCGAGTGGAATCAGCTAATGTTTCCCCACAGTGACTCACAGGTCTGCACATCCCAAAAAACATACTTTGAATTTGCCTCTTTCCAGCTGGGACATTCAATAGCCAATTCAAGTTGCAGAGGATCTTGTTAGAAACCTAAACAGTGTAAATTGATACGGAAAACACCCACAGCTGATCGACTACAGGTGCAATGTTTATTCAGTCCAAAAGCTTTGCATTGTGGGATGAATAAACCACATTGCTGATTTGGAAATTCAAATGCAGACCATAAAAAGTAAATCACTTCTAGGGAAACAGTCAGTGTTCAAAGGGAGAGAGAGAGAGTTTTTTTTTCATCCAGAGCTCCCATCAATATTCACTATATGCTCTGCATTACTGTTAAACTGCTCTTTTTCAGGCTCTTATCCTCCTTGTGCCTGATGGGAACTCTGGCGGTGTGTCGTGCGAGTCTGAAGCGTGAGGAGCTCACCTTCTGAGCACCAGAGAAGGCGTGATAGAAGCAGGACACATAGGTCATTATGGCCTTCTCATCCGGCCTCAGCGTACCCACGATGTCTAAGCATCACCCAGCAGCACAGAGGAGGTAAAAAAAATAACAGAGAGAAGAAGAGTGAAGCCAAAGCGACTCAAAACTGCAGAACCCTTAGCCACCAGGAGCGGAGATGAGCGGACGTCCACAGCTGCACCTGAGAGGTTGGATTGGAGTATCGGGGGGGGGTGGGGGGTGGGGGGAATAACCGTCCTCTATGAAAGACCAGGAACGCTCATGTTGGAACACAAAACACACGGATAGCAACCTGCAATCGCTTGCACCAGGCTGAATCTAGAGCTTCTTTCCATCTCGACAAAAATTTACGGAATATCTGCATGCACTTGAATGGGATTGTAGAGTCTTTCATATATTAACAAAATATTAAAAATAAATAAATAAATAACAATAACAACAGCATTCAGAGAGATTATGTTTTTAAGGTGGAATCAGCTACTTAATGTGTTTTTTCACCTTTACTTGACATTGATTTGGACTCAGATTATCCGATTAATATTCTCACAACACAGCAGATGGTGAATTAACTCTGTGTTCCCAAACTGCCGAAACTGCGACCAACGCTGCTGGTGAAAGCCATAAGTGTGGTGATTCAACTTTTTGGTTTGTCCAAGAATAATTGATTCATTGAACTATAAATCCTATATGCCCACATTCAGGGCCCGGGACAGTCGTCCAGCTGTCTCACAAACACAGATCAGCACAGGCGCTGCTCTCCTGAGACTGCAGTGACACACAAAGAAGTTATGGACATGGCAGAAAATTCATTAGCGTCAGCTGGCTTCCTATCAGTGGCCCACAGGGAGAGGGAGGAGCTGGAATAAGAGCTAATTGGTTCAGCTGGTCACCTCTTGCAGGAGAATTTGACAACATTTTTTTGGGTTTTAATGTTCCATTTCTTACTTTTGTGAGAAAAGTTTTACCTCTTCAGCCTGAAAATCCTTTTAAATATGACCAGGACACAAGTAGGACTTGGTTTACTTTCAGCGGTCAGAAACCAAAAGCATGGAAACCACAAAGGGAGATGGAAAGAACAGTTCCAGCTGAGAACTGGTTCCCAATCATCCCGTGCATAGGAATCACATGCGACTGATCAATGCTGACATGTTTTTCTGACGGCTGCGCATCTAAGGCGTCGCGGCGGCGGTTCGTTGCGGCTTCCTTTCGCAAATAAAAAACTGTCTCGGTGGCAAAATCTGCAAGCGATTTTCAACTACTGCTGACCGCTGGACTTCCTGCAGTCTCTCCTTCTCCACTAGCAACACGTCTAGCACCGTTTTTATCTATCCGTGTGTTTGTGTTCCGAATGTTACGGCATCCTTGCAGAGAGCTGAACAGCGCTGCAGAGACAGAGGAAGAGCGAGGCCATGCTGGACAGGAAGTGGCACGTGTTAGTAACAAGGAGCTACAAGTTGAGGGTCAGGGGGTTCAGGAAGGTACCTTCTGTGCTCCCGAGAAGGCATGGTAGAAACTGGACACATAAGTCATAATGGCTTTCTCATCCGGACGAGCAGTGTTCACAATGTCTATGAATGGGAGGGGGAGGGAGGCAAGACCGTGGTTATGAGACACACACGCACAGATATATACGAGCAGGACAAGACGACACGTGATGATGCACGTTATTCACGTCAGGACGACACACATTTAGAGACACGCTCAGGATGTTCAGACACAGAAACACACATTTAACATGCTGCTGTGTCCACTGACAACAAAGGGGGGGGGGGGGAGACTTGTTAAAACACAGAATAGCACAGTGATGGTGGCTCATCCAGGATCGGACCTACATGGATAGAATCATCTTCAGTTTGAATTACAAAGTTCATACAAATGTCGTTTACATTTTTAAAATAAGTGAATCAGTTTGTGAAAAGTAATATCGTAACATAATTAGGGCTGGGTATCGTTTAAAAATGCTCAATACCAGTACCATTACACTGAAAACGATACAGATACGCCATTGACTACTTCATTTGATACTTTTTGGTACTTCATTCAATATTAATCATGCGAATAGAAAGCAATCAGTTGTGCAAATGTCACCACTCCCCCCCATTCAAAAGCTTTTTACACAAATACATTTTGAAAGTGCTCAAATTATGCCTGGGTGATTGGCCGCGAGTAAATCCATAGACCAGTCTTTTTTTTCTAGATCTGGTTACAGAAACAACCGATTGCAGGTATCGTTTAACAGGTGCAGTTTTGATACTACTTGGTACTGGGTCGTTTCCTGAAAGGTATCGAATACCGACAGCCCTAAGAATAATAAGTAATAATGTTAACAATTATTATCACATCACCTACACACACAACATATATCCTTAATAACATTTGGGACATTAAGGGTTTACCTTCTGCATCCAACATCTTGGGGATGTCCAGGTATTTCTCGGCCACCTCGAAGGCGTTGTTCAGGTTGGTCACGGCATCATCCTGCACAAACGACCCGCAGCATCAGAACACACACTTCCTGCTCGTGGTTAGTTTATTGGACCAGCTCCTAAGGCCAGCTATGTTTGCTACAGTTTCAGGTGTCAGCTCTTAGCACAAGTGTGGTGTGAGCGGCGTGTGTGTGTGTTCACCTTTCTGAGCTTGTCGTAATCGATGAGTTCAGGTCTGTGTCTGTGGATCAGAGCGTTGAAGGCGAGACCGTCCTTCCAGCTGTCGGGCAGATGAAACAGTTGAACATACAGCTCTGTGGTTCCGCATTTACACGCAATTTGATCTGCTTTTTTGTATGTACCAGCCATCCCTCACAACGCCTGGTTTGATCTACGGACGGGTGAAATAAAAAAACAAGTGGGGGATCTTGCAGATGCAGCTAGGAAACAGTTACAATCTGACCCAACCTTAGAAAGCTGGAAAAAAGATTCAGCCGCAAAGGTCTCTCATATAGCTGGTGTTTCAAGAAGGGAGGGTGACTGAGGTGACAGCGGCATTCTGATGGGTGGAAAATGTCCCACTGGAGAACATGTGATGACCGCGCTGCCGGGGGAAAGAGTGGCGGCCGAAAATGTTGATGTAGGACACGACTGAGTCAGCAGGAACAGACGGTCGACAATTACACGCAGACAGATATTATAGCAGGCCTGCAGTGCATGAACCCGTCATTAAAAAGATGAATGCGCATTTGAGAGTTCTGTGGTGTGAAAAACCTTCGACACTGGTCGGCAGATGTGGGGGGAGGAAAAAGAAAAGTGGCGCGATATGGTCAGATCACTCTAAATATTCTTGACAAGTGTTACATTATCAGAGCGGCATCAACCTCAATGCCCGCCCCCTACAGTGTGTCGATACAGGGTCTCTCTTTAGATATGAGGGGGGGGCTTTTTCCTGGCATAGTTTGTGTCGATGCATATCAATATAGTTGCTCTGAGTGATCATGTTTAGCCTCTGAGGGAACCTTACCAAAGCGTGTATTAATTCCTCCTTAAAATGTGTCTACCATCAGCAGGAAGATGGTTGCAAAGAGTCTTAGTTTTGTTTATTTCAATAACTACAAGTGCAACAGAGGAGATCATACAAAATCAACTCACTCAACAGTTAATTATTGACTTTTCCACTTTTTTAGACCAAGATCTGTTTGTAAGAGTCTCGTAAAAAAGCAAACTGATCATTGCACTGGTTAATGTTGCTGTTTTTAATAGACTGACTGGCACTAGCTTTGACATTGCTTAGGTTCTTCGGAGTGTAACAAATATTTCTATGGTGGATGTGTTTCCCAACTGAAAAAGTCAGCTTTGAAAATCTGTTTAACATTTGAAAATGTCTCCACCAGGGGGCAACCTTTCGACAGTTTCTTTTCTGAGCATCTCATTATTTTCCTGGACAGCTCTGAGATTTCATTCAGCCTCAAACAGAATCTGCTTATGGCAGCATCTCTGTCTGCAGATGCATGTAGAAATGTATGAAAACATTCATATTATCTCTTCTATTTACCTTTTTTTAATACCTTGTGTGGTGTGTAGCCACCATCAGTATTTTTAAACACTGATTGTAAACCAGACTCAAATATGTTGTTCAATTATGATATCATTGAAATTCTTTGCTGACTCACTGCAGCTGATTCACTTTTAAGAATGTATCCACAATGTCAAGATAGAAAACGGATTTAAACTTTATAATGTCTTAAAATATGTTGAAAATATTGCCCTTCAAGAGGATTTATTCCAAAAATAACCAATTATCCTTAGAAACTCGGGTCAGCTCAACTTCTGTGAGTGAGAGAGCTGGAGTGAGTGAAAGAGCCCGAGTGTCTTACCTAATGTGGAAGTTCTGCACATTTACATTCTTGTAGGGAGCGGTCTTCCTCTGGCACCACAAGAGAAGACCCTCCTTGGCAGAGGTCTCTGCATAGAGGGGGAAAAGGAAGGAGGAGAAGAAAAGAGCAGCGAGAGAAAGAAGAGGAAGCCTGCATTAGTCTCCTCGTTAGATTAAATCGAGAGCTCGAAACATGCTCATTTAACGGCACCAAAGGCGGTCCGGGAAAACGCTGCAACGTCCGTTTAGAAGTGTGTTAAAAACCAGCTGCTCCCCATCTATGGAGCGCAGACACTGCATGTGAATGAAACAGAGTCTCAGTCACCAAAAAACATGACTCAGAGCGCCTTGAAGTGGCCGACACCCGCCAGAGTGAATTCAGACACACACTTTTAATTAGCAGCCGCAGAGTGATTGCGCTTCAGAGGAGTAGTGACACTGTCGTAACCATTTATCAAAAATAAAAACACTCTGGAAAATTGAAGTGCGGTATGGATACATATCAACAAATGGGGGCGGTTCTGACCAATCAATTGACTGATTACTTCCCAAATGAAAAACAAGCTCTGTTTTATATATCTGGAAAATGAGCGTTCACAGGGTTAAGAGTCATATGGAAATAATTAGTTGCGAGTTGTGATTTGTGACATGTTTACAGAAAATACATTAGATTTACTAAATTTAATGATTAAAAAATTAGATTGTGCATTTGGTGACTGCAGTACTCTCTAATTAGAGATAGCTGAAGTGGTCTATGTGGAATATTCGTAATTATAATTTAAGGAAAACAAAGGCTGCAGCATCTCAAGTGTGCTATGGTTACTTCTACTCCAATTCCCACAATGCATCCTCAACTTGCACATTTGTGTCAACACCTTTTTCCCCTCAATTTTATTTATGTATTTTTGTAATTATACTTTTATTTTTGCAATATAAAAAAAAATATATATATATATTATTTTTTTATTTGTCAACACCTACAATCCCTAAAAGCGCAGGAAGTCGTACCTTCTACCGAGATGTCCTGGATGGCGAAGCGGAGGATGATGGTCCAGATCATTCCCAAGGTCATCTTGGCATTCCCGTCCACAATTTCTAAGACAAGAAAACGCCAACTCACTCACCTTAATGTTTCGTTGCATTCAAAGTCGCAGTAAATTGCGTCGGCCCATTGCCGTTCTCACAATCTTACATCTGTTCTTTCGTTTAATAATGCCAACACGCCCACACGCAACTACACAAAATGTCTCGCTGCTGCCAGATCGAGTATTTTCACAGATTTTTTTCTTTCTTTATCGTAAAATAGATAAAACCCTGGCAAGTGGGAGATGCAGGCAGGGTAGAGTTTAAAAAGCCCAACAATAAACCCCACCTTCCTGCATTCATTTATACATTTTGTGTACATCGAGCAGTTTTTATTAGGGAGCTACATCCAATTTTCCCCTCCTCGTTCCTTGCATATGTCGAACAACAACAGAGAACAGAACAGGTCATGTGACAATGCTACGTTAGAGGCGAGGCATGCAGTTCGGGTCGGATTCCGCTCATAGTTTAAATTTGCACCAAGCCTATTCATCATTCTGATCAGACATCATTTTCATATCTGCGTCATCTCCCAGTTTTCTCAATCACGCTCCCGTCGTCTCGACTCTCATCCGTGAAATGCTCTCATTCACATTCCTCGGATTGAATCGTGCGAGCTGCTAGACTGTCGGCTGATTTGTTATCTGCATAATTAATTTCTGATTGTGCTTCAGACACTACGTCCAATTCACAAAAAAAAAAAAGAAAAACAACAAGCAGATTCTAACAGATGTGGAATTCCTTTTTCTCTGGAAGCTTGTGTCTCCGCGTCAACAGATTCCCACTTGCATCCCACTATGTTTTCCTCTTCAATCTTATATTGCGTCTCTGTTTCCAGTTAGTGGGCGGGCTGTCAGCGACGACTACAGAGAAGTCCATAGCGTGTGTTAGACCGGATTGGTCTGCATCTAAAACCTCCGATATAAGGTATTTATGTTTTTTTATTTTTTATTTTATTCAGTTGAAGAATAATGTTTAAGTTCAAATGTATTTAACCTATTCTCATACCTACGGTTGCTGACTATAGTTCTCTGTTTGAGTAATATCTGTCTTTTCTAACACTCAATACCACAAAATAATAATAAAAGTGTCAATAGCGATATCGGCCAGTACTTAAGGCTGCAATATCGGTATCGTATCTAAAGTGAAAAGGTCACATCGGGACACCCTAGCTTGTTTGTGTTTATGTGTAAATCGCAGGTAGGTGCTTGTGTCGGTGCGTACCCTCTGCACCGATGGAGACCAGCTTGACCCCCTTGCTGGCAATGAAGTCCAGAGCTTTATTCACGTTGTTGATCTTGTGGACCCTCATCTTGCCTCGCTCAGGCTTGGGTAACCGTTCACCTGGACACACACACAGATACACACACAGGGGGAACAAACAGAAGTAAGCAACTGAGCTCCTGCAGTGATAGCTAGCAGCAGAGCAAGTTTCCACCGGCTCAGCAGAACGACAGTCAGGACAGTTAAAGTTACAGCGGCAGAAACATGACGCAAATGTGAAAAATGAAGCCTGAGTTCCAAATCTCATCGTGGGACAAAAGAAGTTTAAATATACTTGATAGGAGGCGTTTTCCTGCGACTGGCTGCAATTAGACGAGAAATCCCAAGTGGGGGGGCTTTGATAAACAGTGATAAGTCTATAGCAGAGCGTTCCCATGAATTCTTTTTTTATGTTTATTTTTTAATGCCTCTGATCCATACTGAGGTTGAGCAGGCGGCCACACCCTGGAATGGACAGAGATGCTGTGAATCTTCAGCATCTGAGAACATTTTTCACTCTTATAGGAAAAAAAAAAAAAAACTGGCCGCTGCTCGGTACTAAATGAGTGTGTGTCTGTGCGTGGTGGGATGGCCGGGTATCCGCCTGTGGCTTCATCGTGGGACGCTTCACAAATATCGATCACGTGTCGTGTCGTCCTTACCTGAGATGACCTCCAGCAGCAGCATGAGTTTGAGCCCATCCCTGAAGTCCTCCTCGATGTTTTCAATCTGCGTGCCGGCCTTCCGCAGGTGGGAGTTGCACCATGCCGTGAACGTCTGCAGGGACAAAGAGACGTGACACAAGTGGGTGAGTGGGGGATGCAGTGTGTTTTCCCAGCTTTTTCATGACAATAAACGGCTGCGAGTCTGGGTTAAAAAGAAAAATAAAATTCAATGGGCAGGAAGGGAGTTCAAGAGTTGCTCTGATATGGCAGGAAGCGGGAGAAGAAAAGCCGAGGAAAAACTTCAATGGATCTCAAAAATGACTATTGATCTCAGAGGACAATTAAAACAAAATTTGTCACATGCTGAAAATGCTCGGCTGGCAGTTAAATAATAAATTCTGGGATGCCTTCTTGTTTAGTTTCAAACAAACCATCCGACGTCTTGGAAACAACCATTTGAAAAATTCTTTTGGTTGCTTTCTGCAGCGTTTTACTCCGCGTTCATCAACCGCAAGCTTTAAAATAATTTCAGAGGGGATAGAATAAACAAACCCAGCGTCGCTTGCCCGCAAAAACAGCACATGCCCCCGTCATGTGGGAAGCTACCAGAACATTCTCTGTAGGAAACGCTGCCATCAATCCTGAAAACCTGACAAATAGACCCATTTTCCCATCTGAATTAAACTAAACAACTTCTGCGATATTTGTAATTAAATATGAAAATGGTGTACCAACATCATAAACACGGGCATCTGTAGGGGGAAAAAAATAAAGCGCAAACACCAGCACAAATCACACACATCAATGGCCGGTTGGAATCCGTGTCTCTGTGCGTCTGGTTAGCCGGCATTCTTCGCAAAATGTGTTTCGAATCATTTTATTTTGAAGGAGCTCGTGTGGCACAGAGGTAGGCACGAGACTGCGGGAGGAGAGGCTGGTGCATTTTTTGGGGCCAACTCTGTCACGCCACACTCCTAAAAATCCCTGTGTCAAACGAATCTATGTGTCAAAAAAAGGGGGGGAAAAAAAGGTTGAAACACCCCCGCCCCTCCTGGCTGACTCAAAAAATGGTAACTGACTGAAATACACATTTGTAGTCCGAGCTGCTGCCCTGAGCGTATTTTTTTTCTTATTTTAAAAAGATCTTTATGGTCATTGCAGCTGGCAGCAGGAAAAGGGCGGGAAAGGAAAGCCCAGCGGAGACAGACTTGGTATAAGACAGATAGAGCCTATAACGTGCTCTGTTGCAGTCAAAAAAGGACTTATTGGTAGAGCTGCACGATTCTGTCATTGATCACAATTATTCATTATTCCTTTGTGAAAAGAGATATGCACTTTAATAATTCCAAAGCAAGTTCCTATATGTGATGATGTAGCATAATTGTGAATAAAGAATACCTAAATATGTGAGCTTATGATCAGTATCTTTTTATTTCACTTCCATGTGAATAAATACTGTAACATTTTTCAAAAATAAACATGGCATCACATCACACAGCAAACTAATGAAAATGATTAAGGCCCATGTAGAAAAGAAATAGGAATGAAATTGAAAATGACAAAAACACTTGGAGAATGTTCTCATCAATATTGTGGACGATAATGTGCGTATAATCGTGGCAGCAAAATACCGATCGACAATTAATTGTGCAGCCCCGCTTTTTGGCCTTTAAAATATGGTTATTCTTATTTTCTCTCTTCCTTGATGCAACTGCTCACAGCTATTTGGTAAACAGTGCAGATCATTCAACAGCCTCTCAAAATGCATTTCTCAGTATTTTGTTTTGAAGTTGTTTAGTCGGTCAATAGATCATGGAGTGACGTGTGCGAGTAAAGCATCACCCCGATTCACCCTTTAGCTGCCTCCCGTCCCGCCCCTCTCCTGCACCGTGCGTTGAAAAACATTATGACTGGGTGCTGCTCGCAGCCCGGCCCCTCTCCCCACCCGTCCTGCTGCGGCCCGCTGGCACAATGCGGCCATTGAGCATTGTGGATAATAGCACCCTTCAGCCCCCATGCTCGCCCTCGGCCCCCAGCTCTGGCGCTCTGTGACCCCTCCCCCGCCCTGAGACTCCTGTCCCACCACCCCAAACATTGGGCAGAGAGGAGAGAGGGGAAGCGGAGGAGGAAGGGGGGGGGGTTAGATTTCACATAAACAAACAGTCATGCAGACAAAGTTGGGGGCAGGAGTGTAAGAGGGACGGGGGGGCGATGCCACCCTCTACCACACACACAGAGTTAACATCACTGCAGCAGGAAGTGGCGCTGCAGCAACAGGAAGTTCCAGCTTAGTTTAGTCCCGAGCAGACAATCAGAGTGCAGCTGCATCCATCACTGTCACTGATCCGAGCGCTGATCGCCGCGCAGGAAGCAGAAAGTGAGAGGAGCCTCGGAATTTAACTCGCATTCCATTGCAAAGTTGGACAAAGAAAAATCTACTTTTACATCAAACACTCTTGAAAATATTCCAACTCAGTTAAAAGTAGCGGTGTCCCGATCGGAGATTGGTATTGGATATCGGTCCAATGTATGATTTGTGCTGATATCGGTATCGGCCAATACGCAAGGCTGCAAGATCGGTATTGTATCGGGTGTGAAAAAGTTGTCTCGGGACACCCCTAGTTAAAAGTGAATTGGATGAGCACAAGCTGTGCAACTTCAAGCTTTCCACGCAGCTCCATGAGGTCAAACGACTTGTGAAAAGATATTTGTGGAATTTTAACACACAGAGCAGCAAGCGCTCATTAGGCACATGAAAACAGAGGAGCGTTTCTGCGACGCTCGACTTGTGAGGAGTCTCCCGTCAAATGTGCAGCCCCAGTCAACGGGACGGAGTGCTTGGTGGCGCGAGAAAAGGAAGCTTTGGATTTTAAGAAGCAGTGTTACGAGTGCCAACTGTGGCGCCGCAGCTTTTACGGGAACTGCAGTTAAGGCGGCCGTGTTCCAAACGGGAGGGGGTGTGGCAACGGAGGAGAGAGCAAAGCAGAGCGGAGACTTAGCGCAGGACACCTCGGGCGACGCCCCCCGTCGCCGTCAGAGGCCGCGTCAGCAAAGGAGTAGAAATACATCAGCTCTGTAGCATCAGGCGTGTTGTTTTTGGATTGGGGGGAAAAGGAAGTTTCGCTACACTCATTCTTTATGTTATTCGGGGCCAACAAGGCGTGGTGCTGCTTTGTGCTTGAAACCGGCACAGGTGTGCGCACGTTATACAGGGCTCAGATGAAACATGAATCATCCTTGATGCCGCAAGAGAGGTGGAATTTCCGATTCATTTCTCTCTCACACCCCCGTCGACGTACTTCCTGATAACGCCACTTTACAAATGACATCAGCAGGCAACCTTTACCCCTCATATGACAGCGATAGCAAATATTAACTTTGCTTTTGCGTGAAAATGGAAGCAAATTCGAGAGCGAGTTTGCCCAAATTGTTTGAGCTAGTGGCCAAACTGGACTGGTGCCACCGAGGCCCATTTAACCAGCCCGTGTTTCCTGTCTGTTGGCTACACAAATCAGATCAGATGATTCAAATGAGAGGATTTCTGGCCTGAGCAGAGGGCACAGATATATAACTCACCAAAGGCAGCAGAGGCAAACCAAAGTCGGAGGAGTGTTGACAGGTTTTTTTTTGTTCTTGCATTTTAGGGGCCGAGCTCACACCACTTGTTTTTAGTTTGCAGATTGCGAAGAAAATCCGCTTTGCTGTCACCTCTGCGCACATCGTGTCCAGTATCCCCCCCCCTCTGATCCCGTGCCCTTTCTCTGTTTAATCTGTAAATGGAGTCACGCCGGTACAGCTTTTTAAGACGGCTTTTGACAATGGTACAAGATGTCATTATGCCAAACACCCTGAATGTTAATGCCAGGGAATCTGATGATGCGATTAGAAATGTGAGTAAACTGCCGCTGGACGGTTTGCTCTCTTTTTGAAAAATGGCAACACTTGTTTCAACCACTAGTTAAGGTCTTGTAGATGTGCGCCACCTCTGGATGAAGATGAGGGAGGATTTGGGTGCAACTAGTATAGTAATAAGGGCTGGGCGATATATCATTACTTTTATAAACAAGATATGGAATGAGACCATATCGTTTATCGATTATAGCCCTGAATGGTATATTTGTTATGAAGAAAAATCTGTAATTTGATTTTAATAAGCCATTCAGTTCATTCAGATATTTTACTTTTCTTATATTTATTTCAAAAATACTGGCTTGTTTTATTTTAGGGGCCATTTAAGATATTTCTTTAATGTGCACCTTACATGGATCTCTATTTGCTTTTGCAACTGTTTTTTGAAATAGCTGGTTTCAATAAAACTATTTGTGACATATCACATTTGACCGAGTGAACATTTAGCTCACTTTACGGAAAAAATATCGGGAAACGCATCTCATATCGATATTCAGCATAAATATATCAGGATACGAGTTTTGGTCCATATCGCTAAGCTCTCAAGAGTTAATTTCATTATAAAATACTTCATCATATATATTACATGGCTGGCTTGTCACTTTCAAATGGGAATTGGGGGGGGCAGGGGAGAAGATCTAGAACATCAGCACAAAGTTATCGCATTGTTTTCGTCCAAGGGAGACTGAACGTGTCTGGAAGTGTTTAAGTAGACCAACATTTCTCCCGGTGTGACAGGTATACAACCGTCTCTTCGCTGCTTTACTGCAGCGTGGGTGCGAGGAGAAGCAGCAGCCCGACGGGGTCATCCGTTTGATGTGTTTGATCTATTTTCTAAACGCGCGCCGGGGGGTCCCTCCCCGACGGCCTTTCAACTCCGATATCTTGCTGCGCCGAGGGGGTCAAAGGTCAAGGTTCAGATTAGATATCCATTTGAACGGGGACTCAACTCAAAAACACACACATGCCACGAAGAGGAAGAAAAAATGCGCCAACATTAAGTTATACTGACGTTGTCGATCTTTACACCTTTTCACTGTCATCACACACACGCGTGCACACACACGCGCACACCACTCCTTGAACAGGAATGTGCTCAGGAGACACAAGAATCGACAGAACTGCACGCACTATAACTCTGAATTGGTGCTCACTTCAAATATCGTGAGTGTACATACACACCAATTATTCCCCCACACCCAATTTCTGTGCGATATTCTGACTACATAGACACTTTAATAGTATGTGCCACAAACACACACACAGAGAGAGACAGAGAGAGAGACAGAGAGAGAGAGAGAGAGAGAGAGAGAGAGAGAGAGAGAGAGAGAGAGAGAGAGAGAGAGAGAGAGAGAGATCAGGGTGTGTCTCGGTACACCTGGAAAGAATGAGCCAGGTCGAACACAATGTTATTGCTCAACTGCTTCGCATTCTCTGCATGACGTCAGCCGTTTGTGCGTGTGTGTGCATGTGTGGGTGGGTGTGTTTTGTTGAGATTGCACACCATTTTTATCATGTTTTTTTTTTTCTTTTAAACTTCATTGCTGCAACACTGATGAGCTCACTTTTTCGCTGCAAGCTGCTCATTTGTTTCTACACCGACAGTGCCTTTTTAAAAATCTCTGCGCCTCAAACTTGCATCATTTGCAGTGGGTGGGGATTTTTCACGTTTTTGTTAAAAAAAAAAAACACTGGAGAATTGCACCCTTGAGAGCATTGTCTGGGTTTTATCACAAGTCAAACCTTTCGTGCCACCCATCTGATTTCACAGGCGCTTATATATGATATGATTCATGTGTTCTCAGCACCCGCATGCACACAACCGACAGTATATACAGTAACGCCCTCTCCCTCAACAAGACGGGCACGCCAAGACACGCGGCGCTCTCGGCTCGGGACGACGGCAACAAGACCGACACTGGTGGAAAGAAGAGATGAAATGACAAGAAGTTCAAAGTTTGGTAAATCCAATATGACGAAACATTTGCAGCCGGAAAAGAGTAGGGAGCTTTCGTAAGAGTGTGGTTTGGTTTTTTATAATCATGCATTATCTGTTTGCTTCCTCCTAGGTAAAACAAAAACATTCCGGCATGTATAAGAGGAAGTGCAAAGGCAGAAGAAGAAGAAGAATGAGACAATGGGAAATTACGATGTATCTGATGAACGATAACTGAAAGTGCCCTTGAGCAAAAATGCACAGCGGAACATCAGTGAATGATGAAGCAAAATATGAAGCTCTCTCTCTGTGTTTCTCTCGCCGACTGCACCAAAACGGCAGATTTGTACTGCTAGTTAAAGCAGTTATACAGGGACCTGCTGGCAGGAGCCTCGACCTCAAGGAACTTGGACGGGGCCCGACTAGACTGCACCGGCTGTACCAGACCTGAGCTGGGCCAAAACCATGCTGGCCTGGCCCTGCGAATAAAGCCCAGTAACTAGTCTGGTCTGGCCTGACACAAGGCCTCCTATTCTTAGACGTATGCCAATTAAAAAAGGGCTGTGGCGTGCGACGAACACTACCACTGCTGGCTATTGTCACACAGGCTTTAAACTTTGGAGACGTTTTGGGATACAAGCCGGTCTTTGTGCACGGGCACAGGGGCAGAAATGTCGAAATGAAGTAACGTTACTCTGGTTAAAGTACGGACGGACGAGGACTCAATAGTACTTGCAACGACGACGGAGCTGCCATGACATTCTAGCCCCGGGAAATTTGTCAGCGGCAACCCACGGCGCTCTATTTGCATAATCTCCTCCACTAAGTCCACTCTTGCATCAAACAAACCACAGGACGGGCTCCACCCACAGACACCTTCATTCCCCTGGATTCACCTCAAAAAGAAAAGAAAAAAAAGAATCGGCACATAGCTTCACTCTGGATTCCAGTGCTCTTTGCATTCATGCAAGAGAAGTAACTGGATACACGGTCGGCTACTGTAGAGCCTCTGCCGTGTTGGTTTAGAGTCACACTGCCGGGAACCCGACACCCATCTCCGCGGGGCCACAATGGGACGGACCTAGGACGGTTTAAAGTGCGCCGGTGCATGTTTGTGCGGAGTCAGAGAGGGAGAGCCGGCCTGCAGCGGAACGGGTGAACATCTGCTGGGAGATCACCCCTCCGAAAAACATCGACACGCACGATATTGGCAGCATCTCTTCCTGCAGATTGATGAATGAGATTAAATGGAATTCGAAGTCAAAGCCAAGCAGAGTGAGTCTGCTCAAAAAGAAGGGATGACGAGTCGAGCCGAGATGCTCGTGTTGAAAAGAAAAACAAAACAAAAACTCATGGCTGCCGCTGCTCGCAAGCGAAACCGGCGGAGGTCGAGTCGTTGAGGAGAAGGGAGAGGAGAGGCTGCAGAGGCTCCACTGGTATCATTATCCTCTCAAGCCTGGACAGGTGATCATTAACATGTGCGCACAAACACACGCTGGGGGAGCCTCCCTTTTGCTTCGTGTGCTGACAGGTCGTCAGTAAATGGGAGCTATGTTGTGGGGACAGTCTTTCACCATGCCGCACACACACACACACCTCCCCGTGGGAGCTGACAAACATGTAATTGGCGTGTACCTCTTGGCGGGCCAGATGCCCTTCAGATACACCATTTAGTCAACAGCTTAACGCAGGACTTTCACAACGGGCTCCGGCCAGTCACATGCACAGCTCTCTGAGGGAGCCTTAATATAGCAGCTAACAGAAACAAAGGAAAGGGAGGATTTAGGAGAGGAGGGGGGAGAGGAAA
>CAESWR010000635.1:1117551-1128139 GCA_903171835.1 Mullus surmuletus | reverse complement strand
GGACAAACAATAACAATATTGAATCATTTTGCAAATGGCATGTATAACATCTTCTCACGTCAGCAAGTTATTATTGTACTCCTACCAGCATATTTGTGGCAGCGTTTCAGATAATACCTACATTAGTTTTAATCTTGTAGTCGTTTTTTCCGAAATGTAGAGACAATGACAACCTAAACCTATTAAGCAACATATATATATAATATATAACATCATCAGGGAGACAAAGAGAAATAATGAAATCCAGATTTGAATGTTATGTTGCTAAAATTTCCCCCACAACAATAACTGGTCTAATCTCTAGACAGAAGCTTGGATTGTACGTTTTTGACTTTCCAATGGGAGCAAATATTGAAAATGTTTATTCCCCTTGCAGATCTGAATGAGCTGCAATAAGATGACAGTTGTTAAATGACCACTTTTCCATTTAAAAACCAGCTGGCTGACGCTCCCAGCTCCATGTTGTTACTGGCATCAGGTTAACCAATAAAAACAACCATTGAACAGGACATTTAGTAAAGATAACGAGTGTGTATGCGTTTGCCGCCCATGACTACGATTAGCCGATGCTAGTTATCGTTAGCATGCTGGCTAAACCGTGACTAGCATGCTCGCCAGTTTATCCGCCAAACGCACCGATCGATCCCCCGCAGGAGTTTCCCCACGTTCGCTCTCATCTGCTCGAAAGACGACGACATTTGGTCCAGGTTTTCCCGGCGATCTTCAGAGTCAGAATCGAGATAAATCCACACGTGGACAGCAGGGTAGAAAAGAGGACCGGCGGAGGTGGGGGGGAGCGGAACGGAAGGAACTTACACACCGGAAGAAGCCCGGACCGCGATCACGGACGGACCGCGACCGGAAACCGCTCAATCTCGCCGACAAAACTGTTCGCATAAACAACCCCGAAACATTCTGCAAGTAACATCAATCTTATTATTTTTTATTTTATTATTATTTTACAATTTTACAACTTGACACTGTGTATTTGTTCCTGTTTGCTTCAATATGAAAACCATTGCGGAAAATACGTACCCGGAAGTTGTGTCATCACGTACGCGGGATGAATGAATATGTTACACTTCTAAACTTTGACCACCGGGGGGCAGTGAAGACTCGCATCACCGTCAATGTAACGTTACAGGAAATACACATAGAGCAAAAATTCCACTGAAGATGCAGACATTATACTGCATCGGGTACTTCAAGTGCAACTAAACTGCAGTTTTTAATACGCTTTGCAAGCTCTCGGTATACCTGTGCATCAGTCATATTTGTTCTTTGCAGTGGCATTTTTTAGTAGCATTCATTGTAGCCAGTGTGCACAGTTTTAGGCTGATATGACAGTACAGCTCATGAGATGATGGAGAGAAAAAAAGCAACATCTTTGAGAAGACAGTCGGCATAACAACACTATCAAAGTTGTAGTTAAAACAACAAGTGCTTTGACTGTGTCCATGCAAGAGCATCAGCTGATATTCAAATAATTTGCTGCCAGAGGTGAGACACCACACAGTTTGACACCTTAACGCCCTCATCCTTTTTGCAATAGCCACAGAATGAAATAGCAAACACTTGTTTTTTTTGTTTTCTATAAGTGTGGGAATTGAGTTGAAGGTCAGTGGCCAGAATCAGCTGCAGGGGCCTTTTGCTCAGCCTTAGATCTCATATGAGCATCTATGTTCTGACACTGGTGGGTATCATTTAATCAGATGCATTCATGTATTAGAAGTATTCAACAGCCAATATTGCATGTGACAACGTAGCAATGCAAAGCAGAAACAAAGTTAGTGTGGAGGGGATGAGTTCCCGCTTCCTGGCGTTACAATAGCTCACTCCTGCCAAGTGATGAGACAACCAACCAATTGGACAGTCACATCAGAATACAGCTTCTGCTCCCTCTCCAATTGCAACTCTCTGACCATCACTTGCTGATGGAAAACATTTACTCTCAGACAGGCGGGGCCGGTGCCAGCCATCAAACTGTCCCTTTAAGGATCACTGTGGGGGTTTCACATTGCCTCTATTAAAAACCTGCAGTCACAGCTCACTTGTGGCAGTTATTTGTGGTTTACTGGTCCATGATGTGTGTCTGTCACATGTGGGTGTTTGTGGACCACGAGGAAGATATGAGAGTGCTGGCTGGGTCGCCTGGAAGCAACAAGACAAAGGATAAATGTCAAATGGTGAAGATGGCAAGCCAGATGTTGAATCCTGTTATCCACCAATGACAGCTGTTTGTAAGTTTTATAACGTCCCCCTGAGACGTCGGGTCAGCAAGTTTCCGCAGCGCACTTGACACTGTAGCGTTCGTATTTGCGTTCCTTAGGAGATCCCAGAGGATGAGATGATACTCTCTCTCTTTGAAGCTGCAGCAAAACCACCAAAAATGATCCATAATGCAGGTGTCTACAGCAAATATGATTGACTTAGAGCACATGTGTCAAACTCAAGGCCCGGGGGCCACATCCAGCCCTTGGGACGATTGTATCCAGCTCCCATGTTAATATTTTTAAATCTATAAGAATTGGCCCACAGGTAATTTCAGTGCACACAACTGATACTACACATCCCAGACCGCATTGCAATAGCAGGGATTTCAGCATCAGGGAGGCTCGTCAATCTGCTCCCTGCGTGCAACTTTATTGACAAACTCATCAGAGTCTCATGTTCACCTCGTCTGGTTGAATCGTAAGCTAATGCTAACCCCCAAAACACAGCGAACTCCCAAAACACAGCTGACCCCCCACCAAACACGGCTGACCCTCCCCAAACACAGCTATCCCCCTAAATATGGCCAAGCAGTCTGAAAAGAGAAAAAGCTGCCTTGGGACAAACTAGAGGGCTAAGCACAGACATACTTAATATAACTAAATGCTGTCTAAAAAATTAATCCTGGTTGGCCCGCGATTTGGAGTCGGTTCTTAATTCTGGCCCCCTGTCTGATTGAGTTTGACACCCCTGACTTAGAGTTTATATTTTTATCATCATTAGCGGCACTGTTTATATCTAAGCACATGAATAAAAGTCTCACAGACTTACAATGGACACCCAGTATTTATGTATCTGCCGGGAAAATCTTCAGAACAGGAAGCTGCCTGGAAGCTCTGAACACAGTAACTTTATTTGCAGAGCTGCAGCGTGCACACACAAACTCACACACACACACACACATTGCAGTAGGCGTGAAGTTGAGACTGAAACTTACTCTGCAACAACTGCAGTTAATCAGTATCAAGCAGCAAGCGTGTTGAAGCGCCCAATTGTTCCCTCTCTTTAATCCAGATCATAACCCTCCAAGATCTCTTCTGCTTGAAAGATATTTGATTGACCCCCCCCCCCCCCTGAAAATAAAAGAAATTAGTGATAACTAAACCTCAGAAAAACTGTAGTAAACCTGTCTCACACGTTCACGCACACTCACATACGCTTCACCTAACAGGAAGTCAAACTGGATATGGCCAATGACATGAGAAAAAGTAGTTTGAGAGAAGAGAGGGGGGGGAGTGTCAGAGGTAGGGAGGAGAGCAGGCTGAGAAACAGAAACAGGAAGGTGTGAGTGTGTGTGTCGGTGGCAGCTGAACGACACACGGCTTAGACAAAAAGAGATAAAAAGGAGCTCTCAGTATTTGTAGTTGCGTTTGTGTCGTTCTCTCTCAACCTTTAGATGTAGATGCCAGCAAGTGTGTGCGCGTGTGACTGTGAGGAGGCCTGAGGAGGAATATTAACAGCGGTGAAATGGATTTCCATCACAGGGCAGCTTTGGATATCTCCACCAGGAACCCCCAGGATGATTTTGAGATCCTGTTGAGAGTCGGAGGAGGAACCTACGGGGAAGTTTACAAGGTCAGATGCTTATTCTTCACTGCTGCTAAATGTCACAGATCAGTTAACTCATCGCAGTAAAACCCTTCGAACGTTGTGCTTTTCTATGACTTCAAACATTTTAGTCCATATTTGAAAGGTAGAAGTTATATTAGGGAGAGAAGAAATGGTTTAGTTGAAGATTAGAAAGGAACGTAAGGCTTCATTACCCTGGGCGGGCTGCTGGTGTCTCTTTTTTTAATCTCCAAAAACAAGCCAAGCGTGTCCAACTTCTGCCTCCTGTACAAGCTGCTCAGTTGTCTGCGCCCAGTTGAAGTCACACTTCTGTGCAAGTACATTGTGTGTCTTTGTGATGTGCCCACTGGGGATTTCTTGATGGGTTTGGTAGGAACCATAGCTGTGATTGGTTTTGAGTTTCATTGGTTTCTTTGCAGTCACAACTACAGCACAAACTCCAACTTTGCTGGAGGAAGTGGTTTGACATGAAGTGAAAGTAATCTTGTCAATAGTATTTTGAGAGTTTTACTCCAGATTAAGCAGAAGTCAGTCTTTTTCATCATTTAAGTTGTATAGTTAATCAACTATTTGTTGACTTCACACAACAGTGGACCTCTGTCATGAGGTGAACATCATTTGACCTTGACTGACTTCCTTGTAACACTGTTCCTGCTTCTTGTTATGGGATGTCATCAGCTCCCATGTTTTTTTAATCTCTTATATGATGATCACAGTGGCTCTTTTGAAAAGGAACACTGAGACTTTTATATCAACATACTTTGAACTTAAAGGTTTTAGAATCTAAAACCTGTGTGATAACTAACATCTATAAAATCTGTCTTCTGAGGTTTAAATAGAGTACTGTATATGTTCTCCACACACACACACACATACACTTGTGCAAACAACCATCTGGCCTTGTTTTTACTCAGATTACAGTATGATTTTTATTAAGCGTTACAGATCAATACACAGTGCAGCTTTTGCAACCATTTCTTCTCCACTTCAAATGTTTAAATAGATTTTATAAACCAAACAATTGCACATGATCTGCAGAATTTATAAAACAGGAACTTTTCTCCCCTGCTGAGTTCACCCGAAGCTTCTGTTTAAAGTAACATGATTGGGTGGTGAATTAATGATTATAAGGAAGTTACACAAATCACAAAGGAACATATTGTGTCACTAATGTCAGTGGGATTTAATAAATTAGATGTTTCTTGTTTCAGCTGCTGAGCTTTTGAAACATCCGATGTCACCCCGACATCACAGAGCAAAATGGATTTTATTTGTGTTATCTTCTTAAAGCTCATACAATTTATGTTTAATGTCTCCACGTTAACTTCAAACCCCAATTTCTGGGCAGCTTTCAATCTGTGCCAAAGTATGACTGGAATAACGTGATGTGTCATAGTGTGAGCTGTAGTTTGGAGGCTTGGCTGAGGAAAAGATGATATTGTGCTTGATGAAAGCTTATGTAGGTGGAGTCTAGATTCTTAGGTATTTTCCACATAACTAGTCATCTCTTGTGACATGGCTCAGTAGGTGGAGTGGGCTATACCTCGATCCCTGGCCTGGACAACATGGCAGCGTCCGCAATCAGTGTGTGAATGCGAGTGCAAATGAGTGAATGAGTTTATTTAGTCTTTCAGGGAGAAAAGCGCTATATTAGTACAGAAGAAAAAAAATCCTATTTTCATGGAAAAGGTAATTGGATTTAATGTTCACTCAGCATTCATCACCATGGCAGCTATTTTTTGCAAGATGGAGTCGTATTCTTCTGTAGAAAAATATGCTCCTCCATGGCTTAATGCAGTCCAAAACATTTTTAATACACTGGAAAAAAGCAGCCGTGTAGATCTTGTGGATGACTAGAGGGCACAGCAACAGCGGAACTCAACTGGCTCAACATACTGTATTTTTATTTATTTATTTAAACACTAATTTAACCACCTTATTGGCATCTTTGCTGGGCTACATTCCACCAACAAGAGACTGACCTCTGACAGCTGCCGTGTAGTACGACATATCACCTCCACATTTAAAGGGAACATCCACTGGAAATAGAGCCTCTATGTAGGAGATGCGCTTGAACAGTTAATTGATGACATCTTAAAATGGTCTTTTGGAACACTGAAGAGTGATTTCATAATCATGTAAGTGTCTAGAAAAAAGTGACTTCATTTACTTTTGAAAAACAATTCACAGACATATAAGGTAGCTTTGCTTTAGCTGCATCATCCATGGATGCTTAAAGGAAGTGATTTAATTAATTGACTCCCTTACCAAATCGATCACATACTAATCACCCCTGTGCTGAAACAGGCGCATGGGCCATTCACATAGATTCATCACATGCAGGATCAATACATGTGACCTGATGCAAAGCAAGTTAGCTGTGGAGTGAAGACACTTCCTCTAAACAGGTCAGCAGAAGACCCTGCTGCTTTGTTTTGTTTTTTTCAGAGATATTTACATTGCGGTTCTTCCGTCACGTATGGACACACGCACACACACACAGGCACATATACACACACACACACACACACTCAGATATGTGCTACATGTCACTGCGCTCAGCCATAAAGCCCGCAAATGCAGCACATTTGCATCACTCATGGTGAGAAATGACCCTCCATTTCCAGTATGTGCTAATATGCCTTCTTGTAACGCCAGATTGAAGCAAAGGTGAGTAAAAAGTCAAATGAAAGTAGCTTTGGTATTCAGAAGGGCTTTTTTAAGATGACCAGAAAGAAAACATGATGGAAAAAAACAGAAAAGATATGGTGTTTCATGGTTATGTTTAGGTTCTATTCATTCAGGCTATGAGACAAAAGCCGGCCTGGTGGCATGTACCCAAACAACATTTTTGCCCTCCCAGCTTCTTCCCGCAAACACAATTGTGTTCAAAATAGAAGCTGGTTTTACCTGTTGAACTCACAAACATACACACACACTCAGTCTCAAAGTACTCAAAGTAGGTCAAGAAAATTCACCGCACAGATTGCATCTAAACAGTTTAATTCAAGCAAATAAAAACGCTTTGAGCTAAATGCTAACCTTAACATCACATCATTCCAGTAAAAAGAGTCTATTAATATTAAGGGGACACTCAAGGTCAGAGGTATAGATCGCCAAAGGGTTCATCCTCTGGGGAAAAAGGGATATCCGCAAATTCGCTAAGGTCACGGCAGCAGGTTTAGAGACAAATTTTGATTGATTTTTAAGTGTCACACAGCCTGACGACAGTGAATACATCACCATGGAAACAATCCTTTTTTCTTTCACATGGCCCCTATGCAGTTTTGCAAACACGTCCTCCATCAGTCACGAAGCCAACCTTTTTATCTTTTTACGAAGCAGGGTTTTTCTCTCACTGGTTTTTGTTTGTATTCTGAGAGTTGAAAGGGTCAGACAAGCACGACCTATCCGAAAGTCCTCCCGGTGATGTGTGCGTATGTCAAGTCTCCGGGGCTGTTGCTTGAGTATCAGTGTATGAATCAGGGAGTAGAAGTCACAGCCTACGCACCCTTAGGCAAGTCTTTCGATATAACCTCGACTCTCAACAGTGAATCGCGCTTTATCTTTTTTGATATCCTGCGGTGCGCTGGTTTTTTACCTTAGGACACCACTTCCGCTATGTGTTTCATCTTTGATCACGGTCAGAAGTTTTGAGAGTCAGTCTTAAAATCTTTCAAAGAATAAGGAAAAGGTTCAATAATCTCCTTCCTGTTGTGCGTAATTCGACTCGCAGTTTGTTGTATGGGCTGGATGCTGACTCAAAAGTTCTCCTGAGTCTCCTTATCAGATGTGGCTTGTGCTACTAAGCTGCAGTTTGGGGTTTACCGTTCGACGCGCTGCAACTTTGTCTAGTTTCATCCTGTAGCTTCAGAGAGGTTGCGGGCTGCACCTGGTGTGTGTGCAACCTCAGAAGCAAAATGAAGAAGTGAAATAAATGAGCTGAGGCCTGCAGGATGGGGGGTGGGGGTGGTGGTGGGGGTGGTGGTGGGGACTGTTGGGTGGGGCACTTGTGCACTATTGCATGCATTTTAAGACGTAGGCCTGGGGAGTGAGGAGGTCCTGGTCATTTCTACTTAAGATAGTGATCGGGAATCAACTTGTGTGTCAAAATGTGTGTCACAATGACATGTGCTTGAATTGTGGTTGATTGATGCTATTCTTAATGCAAAAAGGGGAAGAAAGATAACCCAGGACAGAGAGACCTTTAAACAGATTGCACCCACACACCAGCCCATAAATGATAAAGTGTGTGTGTGCTTGTCCTTGTTATTTGTCTTTCTTAATCACTGTTGTGGGAATTCTTATTCGTCTCAGTCCGGATGTTTGGAATTTTTTTTACAGTAACCATGCCAGGACCTGGAAAGGAGCTAAAATTGGTGAAAAAAGTCCACTAGTCGGGACCAAACTTACTTTAGATAACAAACTAAGCTGAACAAAGTGTTCCCAGGGAGGACACCCAGGGCTCATGAATAACATCTATTCTTTTGGTCTGTTTTTCACTTCTCAAATCATATTTGGTTTGTGGGAGAAATGCAGAAAACATAAAAATAAACCCCTAGACCACTGTCATGGGTCAGTGGGGTTTTGGAGGACTTATTTCCAGACGACTAGTCGACTGCACATTTTAACCTTTTTAATAGGACTTCCCTTTTTTCTGATTGGTAGTAAAACAGCAATATAATAATAAAAGAATCATTAAAATACATACTTGCAAGCAGGGACTTGCTGTGCTGTTATGGTCAAGAACAGTTGTACAGGTGTTGGATTATGATAAGAGTAATGATTTGCTTTGGGAAATTGAAATGCAAAGTAAGTTTTAATCATACTTTTGGTAAAATGTGATTGGAAATCTTAAACTTTTTTATTTAAATACGCTTGATTTGACTTCCCCCAGTTCTTGATAATGCTTCGGAACTGTTATCTTTTGGTGAATTCTACTTACATGAATGGCGAGAGGGTGATAGCGTCTTCTTATAGGGTGTCTGACTGGATGGATATTTTTGGCATTCGTCACAAATCAGTCAGGCGGATAAAGCTAATCAGCCTTAAAAAAATGTAGACTAAAACAATTTTCTTAGATGAATGACTGTTAATTACAGTTAATTAGTAGTTAATTATAATTGGTAATCACTATTGCTAGTGTATAGTTTCGTGTAAAATTTCTTAAATGCTTTCTATTCCATCCTATGTGGAAAATGAACCCCAAATGAACCAACAAATGATTCCTAAAGCAATAACAGTGGCGGCCAGGCAGGAGCATTGCTCAGTTCTTCATTTAAGAAAACCATTGACAATTCTTTTCTGTCCGCCGTTCATTTCTCCATACACATGACTGAGCCTCCTTCCACATGCGTCACCGACAAATCCGGGTGTAAGAACTAATTACTTAATTTTAAAATTGGCCATCTGCACCCTCATCGTTAAAGTCAGCAGAAGGAAAGACCCTTAACACAGACGCACCCAGACGGAAAAGTCGGTGGTGGAAGGTCCGCGGCCTCTGCTCTGACGTCCAACTCGTCTGGTTGTTGTTTCGGATCGTTTGCAAAACATCTTTCCTCTCAGTAACCTCTCTGGTGACACACACCCACTGCGACATAAGCAGGCACACACACACACACACACACACACACACACACACACACACACACACACACACACACACACACACACACACCGACTCTTTTGACTGAATGTCATTTCCACTGTCATTGAGCCTTTTATGCTCCTATGAGCCTTTCAACCCGCTGCATGCTTTGGCTTTTGTTGCGAGCCCAGCGAGTTATGACTGGACCGGCCCTGTTCCTTCTCAGAGGGTATTTTACCTGCTGTAGAAGATTTTTGTGTGTGTTTTTTTACGAGAAATCTTCAGTCATAATGTGCAATCAGGTACTAAACAAGGACGTGACAACAAGCTTCACCAGATTGACCTTCAACATATCGTGACGTTCTCTTTTTGTGCCGTCCCCAAGACCACTTCAGAGTGTCTCCATTGGCGCCATTGGCAAGTGAACAAAGTGCTTGTTGGTAGAATTAACTGCACTGTTGATATCATCGTTGAAACAAACCTAAACCCGTAATTTAAACCATTTTTTGGTCGATTGTGCTGTGAGTTGCGTCCATGTTGACTCTCAACGCAGTCAGAGGTTTCAAGCTACAACAAGCTGTGTTGAGTGTTAAAAAAAGACGTGCGATCGCGAAGATGCAGAATCTAACAGCTGAGAGGATGGATTTCCAACTCAGTAGATGTTGAAAGGTGTAAAGATTCTCAGGCTTTAAACCTTTCAAATAAAACGGTCCAAATAACAGGGTCATTCTGTTTCTAAAAACACAAAAGACAGAGTTTCTGCAGCAAGGACCGCAAACCTGATAACTTAGATCTTTTATGGCAGCACATTGGTGGGAAACAAACAAAGATCTCAGTGAATAATTCAAAAATATGTATGCCGGGGTATCAGTAGAAAAAATGAAGAAAACCATCCAGAGAGGGCTGCGGGGTCAAGACATTTTTGTCAAAGGGAAATAATGCATTCGCACCATAAAAGCAATTTTTTAAATTGTTAAGCAACCTCAAGCCCCCCTGACTTTCCACTCTGCCTTTTCAGTTCAAACAAGAACGCCAGTGTGTGAAATACTGCCTGCCGACAGCTAAACATCAGCCACCATCGCTGTTTGCTGGCGTTTTCGGTCTTTGTACAAAATGGATGCGCAATCTGACATCCTTGTAAAGTTTTCATGGGTCACATTT
>CAESWR010000635.1:1098397-1117053 GCA_903171835.1 Mullus surmuletus | reverse complement strand
GCCTGCAATTTAATTACATTGTAATCATCACAAAATTGATATTGCACTGAAAATCTTTACATTTATAACTCAGTTGAGGAACAGAGATTAAAACCTCATGATCATTGGGTTCATTATGTCACATATATGCGCATAAAGTTGTATTTGACATAATTGCCATCTTATGCTTGCACAGATGCAAACATGCAAATGAAGCGGACTCACAGGAGAAAAGAACTACTAAAAATAACGCAACTGCCGGCATTGCGATGAAGTGACTGAGAGCTGCAGTGTAAAAAAGATCCATCATTTGTTGTGTCTTTGTGTTCAGGCACGTAACAAGCAAAATGGAGAGCTGGCAGCTATCAAAGTCATCAAGATGGAGCCAGGTGAGTGTGCTACGCAATTTCACTTCTTTCTTGCTACATCTCAGCTTCACAATTATCCTGATCACGTATTTTCATGTAGTTTTTTAGATCCCTACTATCTAAGGCACTAAAGTGGTGTTGCAAAACATTGCCGTTAACGTTAGATTGTGTATCTGCACCCTCCCAAACAACGGTAATAACCATGTTTACCGAGTCTGGTAATTACAGTACAAACTTTTTCTGATGAAAGTCCCCAAACTAGTTTTAATGCAAAGCAATTTCAATCTCCCTTTACTCATTACAATTCCATTAAGGCAACTTTTAGCCAAACATTATGGCACAGTATAAGAAAGAGATGAAGACTCATTGTTTCGCTCTTCGGCACAGCGATATAAATCATACAAATCAAAGCTATAAACCGTTTGACTCCACCATGACTAAAATACAAGCTGTGACTGCATTTGATTATAGCGGTGGTGGTTTATTATTGCACTTGTCTTTTTTCCCCTTAAACCGTGTGTGTAAACCGGCACTGTGATTAGCAAGAGCGGTAAAAAATAAATCTGCTGTGTCGGCTCCAGTAAGCAAGTAGTCAGTCATGCAGGAAACAGAAGTCGATGTTGGCCTCTAAACCCTTGACCTTCCGCCGTGGGGTCGTGGAGCCAGACGCTCCCTTTGAGTTTGATTTTAGATACTAGAAGACCCTTCAAAACTACCCTGAGCTAGAGAACAAGAGTATTTGATGGAGTTCGAAGTATAAGTACTTTCGCAATAGAATTGTAGTTTCGATAACGATAACTTGCCAGTGTGTCTGTTTTATGGTGATCGACTTTAAAGCTGTCTCAAACGAACCAAAAAGGTCTTGTCTGTGGTGTCACTTGGAAATGTCAGCTGCACAATCGAATGAAAAAAACAAAACAACAGTTAGATAAACAGGAAGCTCGCCTTATTGACCTTTATCATCTAGTAGACCATTGTGGCTACCTTCAAAACAACAGAGAACATTTTCTCTAATTTTCCATACATTTTCTATGAGCCATGACCTGGAATGCCCTCGACTTTTATTGTCGGAGCCAAACAGCCTTTTTTTTTTTTTGCTCTCTCCTTGAGAGAGCTTAAAAACAATCAGTAAAGCTTCAAGTTCAATGGAGATCTTTCTGCTCTGACCGTGGAGCAGACATGGTCTTTGTTGTTGTTGGCTTTTTTTAATCAACAGGAAACTACAGAAGCAAATGTCACTAAATTAAACGGCGAGGTGTCACATGGGCCGAGGTGCAAGGAGAACGGTCGCAGAGACCTTGGTGGAAGTCTGAGGTGATTCTGCGTCATATGTGTGTGCTGATGCTGATGATGTGTGTGTCTCTGTCTCCGTCTGTTCCCACAGAGGATGATTTTTCCATAATCCAGCAGGAGATTGTAATAGTGAAGAGCTGCAAACACCCCAACATCGTGGCTTATTATGGCAGCTACATTCGGTAAGCCACCTCCTCCGCTTTCCCGCTCTCTGCCTCAAAGTCAAAGATGGCCTTTAACAATTTTCTTGTCGATCTCCAGAGCCAATAAACTGTGGATCTGCATGGAGTTCTGTGGGGGCGGCTCCCTCCAGGACGTCTATAATGGTGAGTGACAGAGTACTGACATTTTCTTATATTTTACTTCCCTTCAGCTGAGACATTTAGTGGGAGGTCACAAAGTCTGAAAAAGATCTTAAAAGGCTTAAAGATCACCCTTTGTCACGAAAAGGATTATTAAAGAAAATATATATTATTATATATCAATAGTGTTTGTTGATAGAAAGATCAGAACTTAGTGCTGCTGTAGTCATTCCTTTATGACTGAAGGAAGGCTGTGATTTAACCCTGAAGAGTTCCTTAGAAAATACTTTCTCAATCGTCCCTCAAGACAAAAAACACCTTCCCTCCCTATAAACTGCTGTGAAAATAACATGATAATATTTTTCTTCCACTTTGATGATTCAATCTTTTGATCTACTTCAGCCTGAAATATACATCAAATAATAATTATTTAGGGGGATATCAACCCTCTAAATGCCAGTTTACATAAGTGCAGTATTTTAATTGAAAAAATACAAAAACTCAAATAATTTCCCAAAAAGCTATTCAAGGAGGATTTGATTATTACTACTATTATTATTAGAGCCTCTGATGGGGTCAATGATTTGCAGCAACATTGAATTTGAGGTATTCTTATTTTTTCTGCAGTGACAGATTTTTTATAGCAAACGCCTATATTAGTTCCTGGGGACAAAAAGTGTCTCCTTCTAAAAGACTGCTATAAAAATATCATAGATTGATATTTTTTTAATTGAATTATTCAGTTTTCTTAATCAGCTTCAGCCTAAAAGATACATCAAATATTGAATAGGGATGGGATATGGGATTTCAGGGTTTTTCACCCTCTTAATGGTAAAAAAAAAAAAAGACTCAAGGGTTAATGATATGGAAAATCATGCTTTAAAAAAATTTATGACATCAACCTCTCCGTAATTATAAACCACTGTATTATTATTTAGATTAATTTTGATTGTTAGTATAGCCTGCCATATGTCCTCTGATCTAAGAAATCTAGTATACGATTCACAGCGAGTAAATTGTGCTCCACAGTGACCGGTCCTCTGTCTGAGCCACAGATCGCCTATGTCTGCAGAGAGATGCTACAGGTGGAGTCTCGATTTTTTAAAATTATAGTGGTTATCTCAAGCATGCCTAATTTAGAAAAGAGAAAGCTGTTTTTTATCGCCCTGTTTTATGCTCGCTCTCTGTCTCTGTACGACCAGGGTTTGGACTACCTGCACGCACAGAAGAAAATCCACAGAGACATCAAGGTGAACATGTCAGACAATGGCTTTTTCCTTCTTTTTTTTTTTTTTACACTGCCTCATCTCTTTTAGTGTAATGCGTGAGCATCAGTTGGTCCTGGGGGGGCTACGAAAAAGCGTTTGAACATGAGTGCCAAATTGAAAAGCAGGTGGTTCCACAGCACGCACGCACGCACGCATGCTCTGCCCACACAGGCAGTGTGGACGAGCCTTTCAGATTGCTGTTAGAAAAAATGGGGTCACTGCGCCTAAACCAGAACATTGCAAATGCAGAAGCTGTGCAGAAGTGTAGTTCCCCAAAGGTAATAAGCGAATGAATCTGTATATTTAAACGTAATCTTTACAGTTGAAGAAAACTTTTATATGCAACTATTATAGAAAATGATGTGATGTCCAGTGTAGAAAATATCTATTGACGCCTGCTGAAGTGAATGCATTGTTTAACATTCAGTGGCTGCAAATGCAAAGGCCACCACGGCTGGTGAAATAATCTCTATGCAAATAAGCTCTCTTTAGACAAGACCTGTTAACAGCTCTCTGCCTTCTATCCTGTGTGAGTTTCGTTCTGAAAGGTCTCCGAGTGGGTAAAGGGGAGTCTTGGTATGCTGTGTCTTTTGCTGATGTTTTTCTCATCCTCTTTCGCCTCCAGGGTGCCAACATCCTCCTCAACGACCAGGGCGAGGTTAAACTGGGTAGGTGGATGGTTGCACTGTCTGCTCTGCACTGTAGCCGTGTGGTTTGGATGAGTCACTCACCTTCAGAGTGAGTGGCAGCTCCAAAGAGGCCGCCTGGTGAAGTGCAGTTTGCCGCGCTTCGGCTCTCAGCATTGTTTACTATCAACTTAGTTGCACACTACTACAGAAGGTTAAGTCTGCGCTGCGGATTGAATTGCGTCAAGTCCTTGTCATAAATGGCGTTGAATGATCAAGGGTTTCATTCATATTTATATATCTTCCCTTTGTGTAGCCGACTTTGGAATCTCTGCTCAGATCACAGCCACTCTTGCCAGGCGGATGTCCTTCATTGGGACGCCATACTGGTAAGCTTGAAACCTTCTCAACTGAAGCCTATGCAGCAACAGAATATTCAGTAAGCTTCTAAAAGTTCTTCATTCCACTTATGTGCGTTATAAAAACTCATCTTGAATGCGCTACTTACACATATATCTGATCAGAATTTTAGAAAAATAATTTATGTTCACTAGTACAACACCCCCACCCAGTCATAAAAGCACAATAATACATTTTATCTGGCAGTGCTAACAGAACCTGAATTATCAAAGAGATGAAAATGAAAGCCGAGGGCATTATAGTGTATCAGGGTCAGGGTATCAGGGTATTTATCTATCAGAGATAGACAGACAGACAGAGAGACAGACAGACAGACAGACAGACAGATAGATAGATAGATAGATAGATAGATAGATAGATAGATAGATCAACTTTATTTTGGTGTCACTCCACAACACACATTAAAAATACATAAAGGTAGTGAGAGAATATATAGAAGTAAAAGAATCAATACAAATTATGCCTATCGACAAAATTAAAAATGTTGAAGAGACACCAACTAAAGAAAAATCACGAAAAAGATTATAAAAACGTACATTATGGTGCCATAAAAAAACAGATGTCACAAGAAACCAGTGTTTACCATGCTTTTGTTTGCTCACTGACGTGAAATCCCTTGTTTGCCACCCCCCTCTCTTCCTCAGGATGGCGCCAGAGGTTGCAGCAGTGGAGATCAAAGGCGGCTACAACGAGCTTTGTGACATCTGGTCTGTGGGCATCACCGCCATCGAGCTGGCAGAGCTGCAGCCGCCCATGTTTGACGTCCACCCGCTCCGGTAAACACGGCGCAGACAAAGTGCAGACAGTGTGGGGGCAGTAAAAATCAACAACGTGCCCCTCCTCTCCCTCTGTCTCACTGGCAATCAGCAGCCCCCAGATCATGCTTTATTAAACCATATAAATAATCCAATTCATATGTTGCTGCGCAGCAATGTTTGCTCCCCCCTGAAGCTCTAATAAGGAAGCAGTTAAACTTCATGCTCATTATCAGCCGCCATTCTAATCAGTCTAATCAGTCAGAGCCACGCACTGATAATGTCACAACTGGAAGTGCTTCTGTCTGAGAGGTTGACTAGACAATTCTGATGGCCTCGCATGTTCCCTATCACCCGAGTCACCCCAGTTTCCGCAAAGCTATTTCTTCACTAGAAAGTAGTTCAGATTTTAGAGACCTTCATCTGAGGACTGATCGACATTAATGGTTAGGTGAAGCTCCTGTCCTCTAGGTTCCCTCATTAGTGGCGAGCGATAAGATGGTCTGCACCTTGTCATGGAGCTGCAGGGAAGCTGACGTGCCAATTTGGGGAGTTGAATGGCTGCTATGACTCACTGGTGTTAATGTGTTTTTTAATAATGTATCAAGCTCAAAGAACAGTATTCAGCACACCAAATATTCTCTAAAATCTTTGTACCTTTGTTGCACTTAGCCCTTAGTAGTTGCTGGCGACGTTTTTTTGTCCAGACCACTTTTTATTTTAAAGCTATTTTGACTGCAGAAAAAATAAGAATGCCTCAAATTCAATGTTGCTGCTAATCATTGACCCATCTGAGGATCTAATAACAATGATAATTAAATCCTCCTTGAATTGCATTTTATGGAAATTATTTGAGTTTTTGTTCTTTTTTTCAATTTAAATACTGTGGAGTTATGTAAACAAACTGGCATTGAGAGGGTTATAATCCCCCAAAATAGTTGATATTTTATATATATATTTCAGGGTGAAGTTGATTAAAAAGATTGACTAATTTAAAGTCGAACAAAAATATATAGGTATGTTATTTTTACAGCAGTTTTTTGGGAGGGGACATTTTTCATCCTGAGGTTTGAGAAAGTTTTTTTGAGGAACTCTTAAAGGTTAATGGAATACTGCATCTGTGACATGTCAGGTTTGTCCAGGGGGGGCGAGGTCAAGGGCAACCACACTCTGAACCCAACACTGTAACTCTTGTGAGCGTTCTCTGAATCATCCGAAAGTTCACCCCCTTCCTCACATGCGAGTTACTCGTCCACCTGGCTGTCATACTTGATGGGATGCGAATTGCCCAGGAAGAGACGTCAAGAAGCATCACCGGTGTGGCGTCATGTGCCACTTTGACAAAGACGGCTCCTCTTTCAAAGCGCTACTCTCTCCTGTACGTGTATGCGTCCTTCTTCAAAGGAGCATTTCCCTTAGATATGAATGGAGCGCTGAGTCTCTTTGGCACCATTCGCTTGCTAAATGGTGGATTCCTTCCCAGATGTATAGGTTCTTGCACACTCTCTCATACAGCGTCTCTCACATTCAGACATGTTTGTCAAAGTGTTGTCTGGCTTAAAGGGTAATTGGAACACCGCATATAGCATATCGACCACTTTAATCTTTGTTCTGCTTCGATGTTTCCCCTCATTTACATGTAGACAGAATAATGTACTGTGTCTGTTCCCACCAAAGCACATCAGTGAGTCTTGTAATGTAGCTAAGACAACAGTGTTTCTATCACCTACGCGTCCATAGAGTGGATGTTTGTGTACAAAATCAACTGATCATACCTTTCCCGCCTTCCTTGAACAAAGTGTGCTGTAGCCACGGGTTACAGCTTGACCTGTGCAAGTGCGCATGGTCATTCATGTGAGTAAAAAAACATGCCTATTATGACTGATTGCGCTCTGGTGTTTTTCTCCTCTCCCTATAGGGTGTTGTTTCTCATGTCCAAGAGCAGCTACCAGCCTCCCAAACTGAAGGACAAATCAAAATGGTGAATAAAAATGAAACACACCATCATGATACACCACACACCACACTTTTTAATCACATTTTTTATGTTATTGTATTTATGTTATTTAAACAATCATGATGCTATTAAAGCTTGTATTTGTTTGTATGTATAACCTGCTCCTGTATTTATGCAAACGATGCCGTGTGTGCAGGTCCTCCATGTTTTATAACTTTGTCAAGGCAATGTTGGTGAGGAATCCGAAGAAGAGGCCTAGCGCCGCCAAGATACTCTCAGTCAGTAACATGCATTTGTCTCATCGTCTTCACAAGTATTGGTTTGAGTCTCAGTGCAAGACTGATTGCGTCCCCCGCCTCCCCTCCGCAGCACATGTTTTTGACGCAGCAGTGCCTGAACAAGGAGCTGACCCTGGACCTGCTGGAGAAATTCCGACACCCTGAGAAACACAAGTCCAGTCTGGTTGCGGACGACGAGGAGATGGAGGTCCTAATCAACTTCTATGATAAACTGAGACGACTGAGATTTCAGCCTTAAACCCGATTAGAAAGATACTGGAGATCTCAGTCCATTACATCCATTGAGTTTCGATTGACTTCATCTTTATTTTGAGAATTAAAATGCATCTATAGCAGTAGATGTTTTATGTCTTTTCTAGCAAAGGTTATAGAATCTGATCTTGCTGATCACATGTCCTTCTCTTGACTTAAGGTGGTGCTGCCAGGATCTTTAAGGCGGATCCAGTCTATCAACAAACACAACCGGGCAGAGAGGACCAGCTCTGATATAAGCTGTGAGAAGAACTCTTTTTTTCCCCGTTTTTGAATTATTTCCCACAATGAGAGAATTAGCTCTTGAGTTTAGAGTACCCAGCCAATTGGTGCTGCTGGTAAATCTAGTCAAATGAATCAGCAAATCCCTCAGCGTGTGCTTTATTGACTTGAGACTTCTGCAGTCCCGCCGTTGGTGCTGTTGCAAGCTCACAGTACATGCAAGCTGCTGACACCCAACCACCAAATCCCCCAAATCCGGCCCAGCTCATGACACAAGAATAACTGTGCATGCTGAAATTCTTCGCAGTGGAATGACCCGGCATCTGATGGCGTTGGATGACATTAAAGCGACTTATGAATGAAGCCACCACTCCAATGTCAAAATCTTAAAATCATATCTAGAAACATAACTTTTCACAGATTCAATTTGAGAGGGTTTGAGCAGACAAAACTCACTTTTAAAAGACAGAGTGAAAAATGTGAACAGAGACAACCTTGTTTTTTTCCTTTTCGCACATATGACAAATTTCTCCTGTAGGCGATTTGTCACAGCAAAACAGGTGATAAAATTCCAACTCTGTTGAGGAGAAAATTAGATTGAATGCACCAAAGAAAATGAGCTGACAAAAAGCGCACAGCAAATGTGATTGCAGGAGATGATGGCGCAGGTAACACTGAAGCTGTTTGTAGTCCATATGGAGGGAGATTGATATTTCTGTTTGCCTGTAGTGCTCACATCTCAGTATATCATTTTCTTTGCTATTACGCAGCACTTCATCTCCATTAAAGAGTGTTTGGATCGCACTCACTGCTATCTGAGCACATTTCTTTCAGCCCCGCTGCTCTCTATTTATCGAATGATAATGACGCTGTTGAACGAATACAAATCAATTCTGCAGTCGCTCCGGGAGTGATATTTTTGGAAGATGACTGAAATTTACATTTTTGCCCCAGTGGAACAGATCTACACGCAGAGGCCCAGGAAGAAAGAATCACCAGACGGAACGGTAAGCTCATGTGCATCATGTCACTCAGAGGATTTTTTTGTACAATATATACCATAGGATGTAAACTAAGCACTCTTATAATATCTAATGTAACTGCGATAAAGGTGCCTTCAATTGTGTGATTTCTACAGTTAAAGCTTTCAGTGGGATCGCCAGCCATCAGCAAAAGAGCAGAGAGGTGACAAAGACCAGCGAATCAATCAGAAACATGAAGTCCCATCTCATGCCGCTCTCGCATCTTGATAAAATATTAAACCCCTGCCTGTCTCTCCCTCTCAGAGACCAGGACACAGACACGGATGATGACGATGATGACTATGATGACGTTGATATGTGAGGACCCAGAATTAATTTTTTGCAAGACATTCACACGTTTGTATGAATTCTTGTCATATGCATTTTATTTGGCTACACTAACTCTTCTTCTTTTTGCTTTTTCCTGCATTGCAGCCCCACGTTACAAGGCACACGGTAAACAGAAAATCCTCTTTGCCACATCTGTTTGTTTGCATCATTATCCCAACAGACTGAATTCACTTCCTTCTCTGTCAACAGTGTGATCGTGCCAGAGGATGAAACTCCACCTCCACTTCCACCAAAGGTAATAAACCCGTTGAGCAAATAACGATCGCCTCATATTTGCATATTGAGTATTTGTAAATACCATTGAAGTGAAGTCAAAGCCCAAATCAAAAGGCTCAGCAAACACGTCTGTATGTTTTTCGTTTGTGCAGCCAAAGGGGTGGACCAGCTCAGACGAAAGCATGACGGGGGAGGACGAGCGGGCGAGGAAGCCCTGCTCTCTGTACGCCCCGTCCCCTCTCATCAGGACCTCCAGCGGCACGCATGTCCGACCTCATCCCCAACCACGATTCACGCGACACTCGGGTGAGCCGCTGCTCCTCCCTGCTGCAAATAAGAAGGAGCCTGGCCGTGAATACTAACACCCAGAAAACCAATAACCCAGCAAGCACGTGTCTGCATTAGCTCCTAAGTGTTTTTTCTTTTTTTAAATGAACGATTCTGTGACAATATCAGACATTTTCCACTTTTGAGTTTTTTCTTGATTCAGTTTAAGCAACTGAACAACTTAGATTGGTTATACTTGAGAATAAATCACAGTTTGGGTTAAGATTACTCTCTTGTAGTCCAACACATGATATGAAGGCTTTTTTTAGCTTTTGCGGCTTTTCAACACACATTCTCTTCAAATGCAAGGAAAATAATGTCCGTTTCTCATTGTGTTTATGTTTGTGTGTGTTACCCAGACCCTGCATCCCTCTCTGTCAGGATAAACGACAACCCGGCAGACCTCCTTCCACCAGAGCTCCCACCCAAAGGCATACGTAGAAGGCGTCCCCCGTCAAAGGTGGAGAAGAGAATGAAATCTGAAGCGTTTATTTATCTTTTTAGTGCTAAGCAAAATAGGTACAGTAGGAGAAGAGTAACGCACACCGCAGGTTATCTTGTTGAGCTGCTGGCGATGGAGTAGAAAACTTTAAAAAATAGGAATACAGCACACTCAGCGCCAAGTAAAAGAGAGATTTTTTTAAGACAACGTTCCGGCGCAGGGCCTTTGTTAAGTCTTAACACACGAGATATCAGAGAGAGTGGCTGCTAAAATCAAACAGTCTATGTAGAAATGTTCCGTCCTAGATAAGAGATACCATCCCTGAGGGTGTGTGTTACTCACTTCTGTGTTGGTGCACCATAAATGAACTTGCAGTAATGCTATACAACAATGCTATTATTAGAAGTGTTTTATAGACACAAGAAATGATGTTGAGTATGAGGAAATTACTTCTTTTGAAAAAATGGAGATGAATTCCAAGGACCTTTGCAAACGTAAGTGGAATAAAAAGTTCTAGAACAGAAAATGTACGGAACTCACACCCTGCAAATAATTAAGAAAGAGGAGCAGCATGTTGTTCCATTTCCTTTTTGATCATCCCTCATTTCTCTTATTGCATCCTGACACATCGAGGGTTTTTCTTTTTCATTCCCAGGACCCCGCTGAGTGTGCCAGCCCCGTCATGAAGAAGCCTCCTGTGAGTTTCTAATACTTTTGCCAAAAGTTCCCCCCCCCCCTACACCCAACTCCACCACTAAGTGGTGGAGATACCGCTGCGGGTTTGATGTTTTTTAGATCCCTTGTCCCTGCCTAAAACCCAGCGGGCTGCACATATTTATTATAACATCTCTAGTTTGTGATCTAATGTTGGATCTCGCGCCACTGGGATCGGCATCAAACGTTCAACACAGCCAAGCAGATAAAATTGCCAAAATTGCTGTGTGTTCCAGTCTTCACAATATTTAGTGCTAAATGCATCTGTTTAGTGATATTTTCGGTTTTAGCATTATTAGTTTTAAATAGGGTTTTTTTTATAGCTGTTTTTAGCTTGGCACAAAGGGATGCTAGTCCGTCATTCCATAGTTTAGGTCCAGAAAAACATTTCAATATTAGAGTCAGAACACAGAGAGCCTAACATACTGCTACTATTTCAATAAACAGGCTGGATACTGCTAACTATAACTATAAAACAAACATGCTATCGTTATCCTTATCTTTATGCTGATGTGAAGCCACATATCAGCAACTGATATAACGGATTCATTTTCTTCGGATAAAGTAAAAGAAAGAAAAGAACCGTCTTTTATCTACATCTCAGGTATGGAGAAAAACAATCAAAACACACCTTGGCTTCAGCTGAGGGGCAAAGTATCCTCTGCTCGCTCACACAGAGTGGGGGGGCTGATACTCCTGGAGACTCTGGAGGTCCTGCTGGAACCTAAATTGAACAAGCCGTTGCTATGGCGTCCAAAAACAATCCCCACACCTCCAAGGGACGGCATGAGCTTAAGGCAGCAGATCGCAATCACCGAAACCCGCTGCAGTCCCCCTCGTGTCTGTTCACTACAAAAATACACTCTGCAATATCAAACAACCACACACAGAATCCAAAAGAGTTCATGACCAACTCCGACACCGCCCTGTTCGATCACACGAGGCTCACACACATAAATCTAGCACATGCGACACAGTAAACTGTGACCAAAACAACCACAAATCAAAACACTGTGTCCGTGTACCTGTCGTTTGTTGCTTCTTGTACAGTGCTGGGTATCGGTACTCAATACCTTTCAGGTATCGACAGAAACAAGGCAGTACTAAGTAGTATCGAAACTGCACCGGTCAAACGATACCTGTAAAAAAAAAAAGACTATGGTTTTTTGAGCACTTCTTTTACACAAATCTTTTGAATGGGGAGGATAGGTGACATTTGAACAACCGATTGCTCTCTATTTGCATGATTAATATTGAATGAAGTAACAAAAAGTCAATCAAGTTAATCAAACGAAGTAATCAATTGGTTTCGTTTTAAGGGTACTGGTATCGGTACTGGTATTGAAAATCTTTAAACGATACCCAGCCCTATTCTTGTATGATAGGTTGATGTTCAAGTCATTCTAGTGCAAGAGTCCAAAGTGACGAGAGGATGTATAACTGATATAAATCAGTGTAGAGAGGATTAATCAATAATCGAAAGCTCTCCCCTCTCTTTCTCCAGATGTACTTTAAGAAGATCTTCCACGGCTGCCCACTCAAAATAAAGTGCTCCACAACCTGGGAGCACCCGGCCACCAAAGGTAGCGTCGGCTAATTCATCGGCCGTTCTTTTGTCTTTGCTTCTTTCTTGCATCGGTCTGAACGCTCCCCTTTGCTCCCCTCAGACCAGCATCTCATCCTGGGGGCCGAGGAAGGGATCTACACGCTGAACCTCAACAGCTCGGAGGCCACGATGGAGCTGGTACGAGGCATCACAGAGTATTCCGCAATGTTTGATTTTGAAAGCTTCAGGTTTGGAGTGGGTTTAAGGAGAGTGCCATAAAAGATGTCTGGTATACTCTATCTAAATCATAATGAGTATAATTGGCGTAATCTTTTTTTTCTCCATCTGCCTGACATGTAAATCCCATCTATCGGGAAACATCGGCGTAGAATCTGACAGACTAAAACACTACCGTCACATTTCATCAGACAAGCTCTTTGAGAGGCAAAGAAAAAGCACTGAAAAGGGGGGATTGGGCACCCTGACAGCTTGTCACAGGATTGACAAAGATGATTCTGAGGGAGGAATAAAGAAGTGATGGGTGGACGCATCTTCCTTCTCTTTCAGTTGTATCCTGGGAAGTGTACGTGGGTCTACACCAGTAACAACGTCCTCATGTCTGTATCAGGTAAACGTCTCAAAGCGATGTTTGGTTTCAAGGACGCATTGATGAACACGATATGTCCCTGTACAAGGTTGTGCGGTGCTGATTTACATGATGATTACGCCTCCTTTTTCCCTTCAATAAATATAACAGATCGGAACTGTCTCCTGAAACCTCCTTAGTGGGATTGTCAAACCAGTTCAAACAGTTTTGGCTTCTCTTTCTGTTGTGATGCAGCAAACAACTGACACGCGATGTGTTTGCAGGTAAATCGTCTCAGCTTCACTCCCATTCTCTGAAGGAGTTGTATGAACAAGCTCGGAGAGACCAGAGGATGGTTTCCTTGCCGACTCACCGTCTGTTACCAAGGTAACACTGGACATTATATTTCATTTTCTCATGCTCCCCTCTCTTGTGTTTGACTTGTAAAGTTTGTCTGTAAAAACAAACCAATAACAAAAAAAACCTGTGGCACATTTTCTCTTTAGGAAATGTGCGGTTACCAATAAAATACCAGACACCAAAGGTTGCAAGACCTGCTCCGTTGGTAAGATCAAACTAACGTGTTCAAAGCTACTGTTGAATCTGAGGATTTAAAAGCATTCCGTGGAGTTTTCTTATATATTGCAGTGTTGATATAAACTCCTCAAAAAGCACACTTGACTGGCACCTTATCGGCACCTGAGTGAACACCAACAGGAGAATATTGCAGGGAATTTAGGCACATTTTTGGGGGCCGTTCCCCCCACGTTCAGCTGTGTTGCTCATTCCATGAATCCACAATCCTTACAAGTTGTACTTAGTTGTAAAGGTGACTAATCAGGCTTTCTAACGGTATAGAATACAACATTAATTGGTGTTATTAAAGGGGAGAAATGATTGACTGAAATCATGTTTCCGAACTTTTTTTAAGGGGTTTATGTTCAGCGTTATTCACCCAAACACTTCACATCCATCCTTCAGGTCTAATGCTTGGGTTAGAAATATTTAATCATTAAATGTTTTACAGCAGTGCAGCATGATGCTAACAACAGATTAATGTGCCTGTGGCTAAAAATGTATTTAAAGTCACTTTATGGTGCTGTTAGTGGTTGTAAACTCGACAGGATTCCTTCCCAGTTCACACTTTGGCAGCGTTGATGCTACTGTCAGATATTCGAAACTAAAACGTGGTGTTTTTTTGCAGCGGTGAACACGCAGCAGGGCTGTGTGTTCCTGTGCTGCGCTCTGGAGTCCAGCGTGGTGCTGCTGCAGTGGTACGAGCCGATGCACAAGTTCATGCTCATCAAGGTACGTTGGGCCGCAAGAACGAATATTTTCCTGTATAGCAATAAGTATTAAAAAAAACCTCTTCATCATAATTTTTTCAGAATGCCAAAAAGATGTTAATTACTTATTTATCTCACCTCAGGCCAAAAACTTAGATTAATGTTCTTAGATTTTAAACAGAAAAGTAAACCTGTGCTGTTGCTTTTTTGGACACCAAAATAAATGTGTATCACCAGTGCAGGGGGCAGGAGTATATAATTTTTACTGCACAATATGGACTGTGTGCACGTATACACTGCATTGGCCTAATCACAGTAATCCCTGCAAAGAATTTAATAAGATAACAAAAGTTTGGCTTATCGACAGTTTCTACATATTCATTGTTTGAGCGTAAATGAAGCCAGAAACAGGATTTTTTTTTTTTTTTTTACAAAGCAATCTCTAACCACCCTCTGCCATTTTCAAGGTGAAACGGGATATGTGATTGCATGATGGGATAAAGAAAATGATGACATTCAGTGTGATAAAAGTGCGACTTCATGCTTGTCTTTCACTTTTATCGATTTCATTAGTCCTTTAAAAATGACGGCAGCCTATAAAATCACTGCTGGAAGGATAATAAAGCATTTTATGGTTGCCATTAAATTTAAGAGGTAGCTTTAGAGCTTTGACCGTAGAATAGTATTTTCTTGCGGATACATTTGTCTGTGCTCATGCTTACACACGACCCTGTGCCTAAAAGCTTCCTGGTTGACAAAGTGCTTCGTAAAACGCCCTTTGTGACCACCAAACACCGACGGCCGTTTAAAAAGTGATTGCACTCTTGACTTTCAGACTTTTGACTTCCCCCTGCCCAACCCTTTGCGGGTGTTTGAGATGGTGGTGGATCCGCAGCAGGAGTACCCGATGGTGTGTATCGGTGTGTCACGGGGGTCCACCCCTAACCTGCCAGTGGTCGTCAAATACATCAATCTCAACTCCAACACTTCCTGGTTTATGCACACCGGCTTAGGTGAGTAAAACGCACAGGTAACGTCTTTTACAAAGTGGCTCAGACACCCCACCATGATCTCAATGCAGACGATGCAGTGTGTGTGACTTGGGTGTGTTCACGTGTGTGTTTTTCCAGAGAAACCGTGCCCACATGTAGTTCAAGTCAACCAGTTGGACAGTAGCTCACTGCTTGTTCTCTTAGACAGTAAGTATATCTGTGTCTTTCAGCGTTGTTTTTATTTACTGAAGGACACCACAATGCAAAATGTTGTTCAGATGGTGAGGTCATCCTGATGGTGGTCATTTATCAGCGAGCCCTCTCCTCCACAGAGTCAGCATACATCGTCGGTCTGGAGGGGGAGCTCAAGAGCAACAGGCCTTGCGAGACGCCTTTCTCTCATGAAGTGGATTCTATAGGTGAGTCTGATGGAGTGTCAGTTGATGGCAAAAATCGAAATGTTTCTGCTTGATTTATTTCTACCTTTCACTGTTGAGAAGTGCAAATAATCTGAGGCTGCATCTCCGATTGGACCTATATGCACATACGTCCAATAAATACGAAATAATACATTCTTTCTGAAATGGTTGTTTTCTCCCCAATTTCTTCACCCATGTGAACCCACCCCTTCATGTTAATTTTTGACTGACTTTTTACCTTTTAGAAGGAACTCAAGTTGATTTTATGAGAGAAGAAACTGAAAAAACACAAAAATATGACTGATTTAAAATGATGTGTGTAACTGGTGGTATTGAGGGTGAGACATCACTGTGATGCTAAAAACACTTTAAAAGATTTTAATGTCAAGTTCATTTCCGTCTGGCCTGGCTCTCCAGTGTATTTTGAAGACACGTTCCTCGGAGTGTGGCGTCACGGCTGGCAGAGGAGGAGACAGGGCTTCAATGAGTTGCTGGAGGAATCCACAGATGCCAGGAAGATTTACAGGCTTGTGCAATCAGACCGGTACATCTTTAAGTACTCATATTCATTATCTGAGATCCCTCTGGCTTTCCTTTGATTTGATTTGCATTTGTGCAGTTGATTCACTCATTTTTATGTTTGGCCATCATGATTTTTGCCATAAAAATATCCACTATTTGTTGCCATGGGAAATTTATCAATCACAACCAAAGTAATTGAGATTACTCTTTAAAACGGGAGTGAAACCACTGCCACCACTCATGATGTAGTCCAGTAAATTATCAAATATACTTTCATTTTGTTTTTAAACTAGATTCAGTATGTTTATCAGTGAAATTAACCCTTCTCTTCAGGATGGTTGTCTTGGAGACGCATCAGACTGAAGACCAAACAGGGCTGTCAAACTTGTACATCCTGGAAATCGCTGAGAACTACGTCATGTTGCCTTGACTTTCCTTCCTGCTGCCATGGAGCGTCCTGGGAAATTCCCTGCACCACTCTGATATGGACGGACGCCCCCTCATAAGGCTCTCAGAATTGAAACAGGACGAGTTCAAACACGTTGGGGCATCAACATCTAATCCGTTATCCTTAACTTTGACGGATGTATGTGCATTGCTGCCACTGCATTTTGTTTTCTAATAGAAAAACAGAAAATGTGCTTGAAAGAAATGATGGCAGGATGCTGCAATTTCATACCGGCTTAATACGATTGTTGTGTTGTGCCCTTTATCCCTCACACTGGGGGGAGTCTGCTTTTATTTATGCTCGGTTCGTGAGACCTAAAACAATCTCCAGAAGCTAGACAGCTGTGAATTTCCAAGATGAATCTTGGAGGAGGGTCCTCCAGCAGAGAAGTATCTACTTTCCTATTGCACAGTATTGTAGTACAGCACTGTCCCAAATCTTTGACTTCTTGAAGGTGCAGCATTCAAGCATGTTGGAGACGAAGCATAGCCGGTACTGCCGTTTCTCACGCTGTGTGTTTTGTAGTTTGTCTGCCAGTGTTGGATCGAAGATGCACATTATTCACTGCCATTACACTGTAATAAAGACAATTAACACAAATGAGGTGACTTGTATTGATCCCGGAGAGAAAATGGGGCAAATCGGTTACAGTGAAGGTTAATTAAGTGAGCTCCTTAAGGTAGTATGTCACGTCATGGTTGATAACTAGTGGTGCTGCCACGTGTATAAATGTGTGCATGTGTTCTTTTATTTCAACTCACCCGAAACCCTTCGGCAGTGAATTGTTTTCAATTTGTTGTTAACTGCATTGTGAAAGGGGGATTTGTGCAGATTGTCTCTGACCTGCAGCAACCATTTGTGCTCTTGTTGAACTGCTGCAATCAAACCTTTTGATTATAAATCAATCCAGTTATGGCTTGTTAAAAGAAATAAAACTGCATGTGGGAGGCACACAGTTCATCGTGGTCCCATTTAATTATTTTCGCAAGCAACTGCATTCATGTAGTCAGCGCAAAACATCCTTTGAATTTTTTTAATAGTTATTCTAAAATAGCTCTAAGAACAGCGCCACAAGAGGCTGAGACCATACTGAAACTGACTCTCTAGATTATTCAATGTATTTCCACCTGAAGCGGGGTCTGCAGACAGGACATAAAGATATGAAAGTGTGAAAACAGTAGGGCTGGGTATCGGTACTAGATAACTTTCAGGTATCGACCGCAACAACCCAGTACCAAGTAGTATTAAAACTGCGCCTGTCAAGCGATACTTGCAGTCGGTTGTTTTTGTACCCAGATGTAGAAAAAAATGGACTGTTTCTATGGTTTTTACTCGCATGTATTAGTGATTAGTATTAAATGAAGTAACAAAAAGTATCAAATGAAGTACTCAATTGGAATCAGTATCGTTTTAAGGGTACTGGTATCAAAAAAAGATAAATCCGCAACGCACAGTTTGAGTAATCCTCTCTGTATAAAACAACACCAGTGCTGTGTCCCAAATCGCATACTTCCATACTGCATACTCAAGATTTCAAGTATTGAGTACGCAAGTATGCGCTTTGGGACACAGCACAGGTATTACATTTCCAATGAGGAGCCAGTTGTTTGGTTGGGGGGGGGCTCTCGATGGCACGTCAATCAAACAAAGATGGGCGGTTCAACCACGGGCCAATGGACGCGCGCGGCCGGAGAAGGGCCCGGGCGCCTTATGTTGAGCCGCGCACACAACAGTGTGAGTGCGCAGTGGCAGGTCGGGCAGCAGCGGCAGCGGCAGCGGCGGCAGACGCATCATCGCACGTATTTACGCACAGCGGCGGAGCGGAGCAGGGAGGCAGGGAGGCAGGGAGACCCGGAGGAAGATGCTGCCGTCGCCGCCTCTCCACGGCTCTGTGTGCGGCTCGGCGGCGCTGCGGCGGCCGGTGCGCGGGTAGGATGCACCGGGGCAGCCTGGGTGTGCTGGTCGGCCTAGCTGAGCTCGGCTGCTGCTGCTCGCCTCCGCCGCTCCCATCTCTGTTCTAGCACTCCTCTCTTTTTCCTTTTTT
>CAESWR010000635.1:1080665-1097223 GCA_903171835.1 Mullus surmuletus | reverse complement strand
CCCCCCTCCAACTTGACTCGGATCAATGAGGGAGGGAATGAAAGCGGGAGGGATAGATCACGAGGCGTCGTCACCCTGTAGGTCTCTGACATGGAATCGGTGGAAGCAGGCAGTGAGGACGCCTGTCGACTTCAATAAAGACAAAAATTCATCATTTCTAACTCTGCACGCCCTCGAAGGTCAGCAATTATTGACCTCTCTGACACCACAACACTACAGTGAAGCTTCTTAAGAAGGTTATGACTTGATCGCGACTCTCAGATAGTAACTTCTTCATCAATAACAAAGCATTGATCCGATACACGACCCTGTGTCGTTGCGATCGTATGTTTTGTACCATGAGTGCTGCAGCTTCCGTCCCGGTCCGCCGCTGGTCCGCCGCATAGAACGTCCCTTACAGAGTCAGCCGGACCCCTTGGGAAACCTCACTTGCTGATTCCTCTCAAGGCCATTTTTTGTTTTGTCGGAAAGGGCAGGGGGATGTCATTGATCTTTAGGTTCCTGCGATGTGTATAATGAGATTCCTGTTTTTGAAATGTGGCGGTGAAGGCCACACCGAGGTCGTGAGAAAGTGTTAGTTATTCCTGGATTGCGCAGAGAACTGTCGTCCCACTCAAACAGATTGGTCAAGTAAGTCGAATAAGTTACGTCGTGCGTCCGTCTGAAATCGTCAGTCACAGTAGAATCACAACAATGCAGGACTTCACTCCTTCCTGTGAAGCTTTAAAGTATCAGTGTTTCTGTGTGTGATTGATCCCGATCGGGACTTGTAATGGAGCCTCCACTAATTGGGGCTATTGAAGCAGAAACCTCCATTGAGTGAGAAAACTGTGTAAGAGATCTGCATTATCATCACAGAGCCCACAATGTCGTTTCCAGGCAGGTAGAGGTCTGATAATCAAACTGGCAGCGCACTTGGTGTTCCCAAAGTCACCTTTTGATCAGTTCTGCATTAAACTCTCTCCTAATTTCGGGCTGAAGTGAAAATGTGGCTCTTTTTTTTCTCCAGATGTCTGTTACCTCGAATTTCAACTTGAAGCTGATTGGAACTGCACAGCTTTCCATCAAATGCTTGAAATAGCTCCAGACCAGTAAAGACTGTACACTTGCAGCATGTTGTACAAATAGAATTTTAACCCATAAGGACCCACGGTGACATGGTTGTCTCACGCCCTATAAACCTTCTGGAAGGTTCCATGTTAAACAAAATCCTTGATTTTTCACTCATGAGGTCCCAGAGCAACACCTGTAGCTCATTTGTGAAGGAGGAGCTTGTGTTTCCTTTATAGGGTGTGAGACAACCATGTCACCGTGGGTCCTTATGGGTTAATGGGTCTGGGTCTTTATGGGTGGCCCAACGCATGATTGGCTGATTGCAGAACACCAAGCGCTTTTTCCGCCAACGCTGACATTGACACAGAATTTCCTGCAGTGTGTTCACGTTGTTGTAGAAACGACAATGCAAACACGAAGCTGGAGAATAAAGTGATGTGTTTTTTCATGGTCAGTAAATCTTAAAGTCAGGATACAAAGGTTGTGTTTTGCTTTAAATTCAGACAGTGATTATACCTTCCGCTTTATGAAACGTGGGTGAGATGTTTCCACTGTGGAAATCCGTCAGCAGCCATGTTGAATGATGTCTGCCGCCCAAATGATGGATTTCTCCCGTCTTTATCCTGACAGCAAAACCCGATGCTTGGCGTTGATCTTTTAGGGATTTTTATTTTTTTTTGAAAAATGTCAGAGTGGCTTTTTGTCATCGATGATTGATTAGTCGAAATTGGAAAATACAGCGGCGGACGGCAGCGAGACGCCCTGAAACCTTAGTCAGCAGATGTTTCGGGCCGTGGAGGGGAAACGTTTTATTGCAGATTCTCACTTTCAAATTAATCGCAGCAGGCCGAAAACCGCCCCGAGGACCTCTAAATCTGAAGCCCCACCTCTCTGACGGTACGTTCTCTTTGCTCTCCGTCTGTCTGCAGGCCGTTGATCTCAGCAAACCAATAGACAAGAGGATCTACAAGGGAACGCAGCCCACCTGCCACGACTTCAACCAGTACTCTGCCTCGGCGGAGAGCGTGGCGCTCATCGTGGGCTTCTCAGCCGGGCAGGTCCAGTATCTCGACCCCATCAAGAAGGAAACTAGTAAACTCTTCAATGAGGAGGTATGGGATTTGTCTTTGTTGTGTGTGTGTGTGTTTGTGAGGAAAGGTTGTGATGAAAGTTTCCCACGATGCAGCATTCTTCACTCTTTGTATTGATGCAGTTTGCAGCTGTCATGTCGCCCAGGAAGTGAGACTCTGCGGCTGAGCTCATCTTCTTCTCCGCATCTCCTCAACTGCCTCTCTCTGTTTAATGGCTTTCCTTTTAATGCGATTCCCAATTAAGTTTAGGAGATTTTAGTGTGAGTGTGTGTGTGTGTGTGCATGACCACGTTTCTGCATGCAGACTTTCATTGTGTGTGTGTCTGCGGAATCTGTTCGCCTCCTTGGGACTTGTTTTCCTCTTCGAATTTGCTTTCCTCCTTTCTCTGTTGCAACTCGCACACACTCTCGCTTTCCATATTTCATCTCTTCCCGCCTTCATGTTTTCATCAAGGCTCAAAAACTAAAAGTGTGCTCCTCATCTTTTTTTACCTCCACCCCCGTTGTCTTTCCACAGAGGTTGATAGACAAATCCAAGGTGACGTGTCTAAAATGGCTTCCCAAGTCGGAGAACCTGTTCCTGGCCTCGCACGCCAGCGGTCACCTCTACCTCTACAACGTGGACCACCCGTGTGGCACCACCGCCCCGCAGTACTCTCTGCTGCGGCAGGGCGAAGGCTTCGCCGTGTACGCCTGCAAAACCAAGACGCCCCGCAACCCGCTTTTGCGGTGGGCCGTGGGCGATGGGGGCCTGAACGAGTTTGCGTTCTCCCCAGACGGCGTGCACGTGGCGTGCGTGGGGCAGGACGGCTGCCTGCGCGTCTTCCACTTTGACTCCATGGAGCTGCAGGGCGTGATGAAGAGCTACTTCGGCGGCCTGCTGTGCGTGTCGTGGAGCCCCGACGGGAAATATCTGGCCACGGGCGGCGAGGACGACCTGGTCACCGTGTGGTCGTTCGGCGAGAGCCGCGTGGTGGCGCGGGGTCACGGCCACAAGTCCTGGGTCAACGTGGTGGCGTTTGACCCCTTCACCACCTCCCTGGAAGACGACGAGCCCATGGAGCTCAGCGGCAGTGAGGAGGACCTCCACCAGGGGGCGCCGAATAACTCCATGCACTTTGGGCGGGTCCGAACGAGCAGCACGTTGTCGCGTCTCTCCCGGCACAGCTCGAAAGGCGGCGGCTCGGCGGCGGTCACGTATCGCTTCGGCTCGGTGGGGCAGGACACCCAGTTCTGTCTGTGGGACCTGACGGACGACGTGCTATACCCGCGCCTTCCGCTGTCCCGCGCCTTCACTAACACTTTCGGACCCTCGCTGCCCAACTCGGGCAGCGGGGGGGTCAACAGCACCTCAGGCGGAGGGAATGGTGGCGGCGGTGGCGGCGGCAGCGTGGAGGGGCACCACCACCCGCCCAACACCACCATCGGCACCGCCAACCCACCCACGCTCCCTCTGCCGCTCCCACGCTCCCTATCGCGCTCCAACTCTCTGCCCCACCCCGCCGTGGCCAACGCCTCCAAAGGCCAGGGCGCCTCGGAGGGCGGCGGCAGCGGAGGAAGCGGGGGCGGGAGCAGCGGCGGAGGAAACAGCACCCCGTTCAGCATCGGCCGCTTCGCCACGCTCTCCCTCCAGGAGCGCAAGTCGGACAAGACCGGGAGCGGCGGCGGCGTGGAGAAGGAGCACAAGCGCTACCACAGCCTCGGCAACATCAGCAAGAGCAACGACAAGATCAACGTGGCGCCGCGCAGCAACCGGCTGGACGCCGCCAAGGTGCTGGGCACCACGCTGTGCCCGCGCATGCACGAAGTGCCGCTGCTGGAGCCGCTGGTGTGCAAGAAGATCGCACATGAGAGGCTGACGGTGCTGGTGTTTATGGACGACTGCATCATCACCGCCTGCCAGGAGGGACTCATCTGCACCTGGGCCAGGCCCGGCAAGGCGGTACGTCCTCACACACACACACACACACATAGACACAAACACATGGACACACACACAGAAGCAGATGAGGCTGATGTTACCGCCATCCTAATTCTCAAGAGTTTTTCCTCGCGTCCGCCGCACAGTGATGCTCATGTGGAATTTTGGGGGCGTGTTCGAGGCCTGGGAAAGGTGAAACTGGCCAGAGATAACTGTTATTTGTGGCTGTAGGAAGAAATCCAATTGGACATTTTATTGTTTTTACACAAAAAATACTTCAACTCACAGCACTATTAACTTCAGGAGTTTATGGGCTGAAAATGCACCTTAAACCTGGTGAAGAAGACCAGGAAAACGGGAACTCGATAGAGGGACCACTAAATCTGGAGATCATTTCCATGTAACAATTTCACTTCTGTGATTTCACAATTTTTCATTGTTCAGGACCTCCTCTATCGGTGGTGTATTTTGTTTTTATTGCACAACTGCAAAGACTACGGTGGAATCCCGTAAAGACGTTGTGTAAGATTTGTGTAAGAGGTCAGTTTGACGTTTTGAGCGGGTGGATGTTTCAGCCTGTACCTCTTTGGAATCTTAAGACAATGACTTCACCTCTGCTGCTGTTCAGGAACACACACACACACACACACACACACACACACACATACGTACATTCACCCAATGGCGATTTTTAACTTTTGCTTTGTCTCTTGTCCTCTTCTCTCTCCCCGTTCAGAACTTGACAGCACAGAACGGTAACTCTCCGAGCGGCACGGTGGTATAGCTGGAGGAGAAGCTTTGCACTCATCCCCCCCTTCCGCCTCCTCCCTCGCTCCTTGTGGTCTCCTCTCCGGCCCCCCCCCCCCTCCCACCACCACCACCACCACCACAGCCTACATCACTCCCAGAGTGCGGTTAAACCCCTTACCACTGCAGTATTATACCCCTCAGTGTAACTCTCGATGCCACCAAAAGCCCGCCGCCATTATGGCGGGAAGCGCTTCCTAAAGCCTCTCGGCCCGTTTCAGCCGGTTAACTGTTAGCTTTGCCCCGATTCTGGTCGCTAATTTCCAATTAAGCTGTGGCCAAAAGTACACAAACTCGCAATTTGAAGCTCCTGCCCAGTTTGAGCACTTAAAGAGACCGCTCATAGAAATCCAACCATTATCTCCACACCATGAAGGAGGGGTGGGCGGAGTTTCAGGGGTCGATGAGTGTTGCAGCCAAATCCCATTTAATGGAATCACTAAATAGGGGCGTTCCGATACAACTTTTTCACTTCGGATACAACACCGATATTGCAGCCTTGAGTATTGACCTATAACGATATCAGTCTGATATGATATCAGCACGAATCATACATACTTTTATTACTTTTTTTGTAGTATGGAATGTGAGAAAAGGCTCGATGAAGAGATATTACTGAAACAGAGAAACAATACTATCAGTAGGTATGCAAAAAAACGGACCCATTTATAATTAACCAATGGGTTACATAGAAGTGCTGGAGCGGAGTCGGGAGTGGTCTGCTTGTATCGGAATGCTTATATTGGAGATTGTAGATGCAGGTTGATATAATCCGATGCTGATATCCGATCGATATCAATATCGGATCGGGACACCCATATCAATAAACACCTCTTACCCCTGAAACTGCAAAAGGGTTTTGGACTCTACAGTGCCACCCGGCAGCGTAGTGAGGAGAGAATTAAGGAGTTTTCATTTTTAAGTTGCGCTGTCACTTTAACTTGGCAGGTAGTTTTGGCTCCGCCTCTCGTTCAGAGCCGAACGTCGGAGCAGATCTCCAGCCAAAAGTTACCTCTGAAGATAAAGTGGCAGCTGCCCGGCAATCCCCTGGGCTCGTACTTTTGGCCACATTGAACCTGCAGTATTTCACAATCTGGCCCCGTGTTTGGAGAGTTAACTTCACCGAAAAAAAGAAAAAAAAACGCCCGCCAGCAGCCAGAAAACGAGAACTTGACGCTCGGCGCATCCTCGCACCTGTGCTTCTCTACAGAAAGACTGCATCAAACAGACCTAGTTTATCCTTCGTATCTATAACCCCGAAGCAGCAAGGAGCCAAAAGCAGGACCTCACCCCCCCCCCCCCCCCCCCCACACCTCCATCCAATCAAGCCCCGCCCCCCTTCCCGTCCCCGCAAAAGACACTGCAAAAGCCACGGCCACTGTATTTAAGTTATTTATTTTATCACAAGAACTGTGTAGTAATTTATACTGTAAATACTGAAAATACTCTATAAATAGAAAAACAACAAGGAGAAACATGTATGGGGGGAAAACTTAACAGAAAAAGAGGCAAAGAACGAAAAGAGGAAAGATGGAGAATATTAATATATGAAGATCCTTCTATTGTACATAGCAGTTAAAATCTGAATGTCTGCTGTTTTAGGGAACTTGAAGATGTCAATGTGTTTTTATTTTGTGTGATAGAGTTTCTCCGGTTTGTCCCGAGCTGAGTTTTGCGGACTTGTTTTTTTTGGGTAGCGGGCGGAGCCCCGACAGGGCGTGGCCGTCAGCTGACCGTCCCGATGTCGTCGCTCCGAGTATTCTCAACCCTCCCGCCATCTTCATCAGTAACTCTCTCACTAACACACTTACCCATTCAGAAAATTAAAAGAAAAACGCACACACTCACTTCAACACACACATGCAGTCCCCTCTAGTGTAGCATCTCGCACTGTAAACTGTATCTTGGACTCATTCCTGTTGCACCTGAATTGCCTCTTGCAAGAATTTGCACACGACAATAAATCCTGAGTCCATCCCAAGCCGCCGCCGCCGCCGCTGATACAAGGGGCACCGTCGCCTCCTTTGATACGAGCTCCGTGCAGAAACTGCTCCTGCTTCAGGATTTGATAGATCTACATCTTGAATGCAAATGGCCTTGTGTCAAGGCTCAGATTTACTCCCCGGTTTGGCTGAATTGAACATTTTACGTTGATGGGTTTTGGGTGTCGTTCCTACTTTATCTATTCCGGTTCCACTCTCATTCTGCTTATTGATTCAGGTTCTGGCGTGTTGCATAAGTCAGAAGAGAAAACCTGTTTTTAAAGCAAGAGCAACCTGTTATTTCCACAGATTTGGGCTGCAGGAAAGCTGTTACATAAACGACCAAGAGAAGCCAAATATGTTGCCTGTGCCACACTGAAGTTCAATGTTTGCAGTTTTATCAAAGAAATGTGCCAATTCACGAAGCTCTCCTTCTGTAGAATCATCTGTGCAGCTGCAGCCCTCTCTCACGCCTCTTGTTGTGGTTTTTTTAGCTTTTCGCGTCGGTTTCCGGTGACCTTCACATTCTTTGTAAGCTTCGGAAATAAACGTGAGAACTGAAAAGAGGCAAAATTCTCGCTGCAGGTTTCTCTCTGACATACTTTTGAGTGACATCACTTTGGGAATCAAAGAGCCGAGCTGAAAAACGCTCCCTTCTTTGATTTTTTTGTTTTTGTTTTTTTCAAACCATGCAAGCTATACTCTGGTTCGAATTCCGAAGCAGCTCCCGAATGGCTCATTAATAGTTAATCTTTGGACCTTTCTGAGCCATTTTTTCCGCTGATCTTTTTGTAGCATGCCGAGTTTTTATTTTGTTTTTCATTCACATCGTTGTTGTTTTTGTCTCCTCTTTTTTTCTGGGTGTTATTGACTGTGCATCCTATAAATAGCGGGGCGCCCTCCAGGATTGCAGGGGGACCCAAGGTTGCGCCACTGGAGAGCCATCGGTTTCACTTTTGCCGCATTTGAGCCAGCGTACACCGGGGATGGATAGGGCAGGAAGCAGGGTCATCGCACCCCATACTCACCTTTTGTTGTCATAGCAACAGCATGTCTGCCGAGCATATCCAGAATGAGCTCATGGGCTTTGGGGGTCAGTCTCACCTTTAAATGGATGCTTCATCACAAGGTCTGCTCTCTTCAGGCCATGAATAATAATCACTCCAAAGTGAAGGATTTTTTTGTTTTTTGCTTTTAATTTTTTGAATGTTAAAGTCTCTAAACAGGCTGTGCAGCTTAATCTGAGTGTTTTGTTTACCCCTCAGTCCCCATGACACTTTTGGTCAAAGATACCTTCTTTTTTCATGTCCGCTCAGAAAATAAATCACGATTCATGCAGCACATTTCCCAAAGTTAACTTGCAACAACAAAAATGTGTATCTTTATTCCCGTTTTTTTATTTTGTGTGTGAGGCTGTTGGTCGTCAAAGGTTAAGACTTTTTGGCTTTGACTTCAAAATATCACTTTCTTTATCACATTGAGGAGGGAAATTGAAGTGTAAAAAATGAAAAGACGACTTTTTGACAAAAAACAAGTTGAATAGCACTGGTTGTATTGGAATTGTTGACTTAAATAGTGAGTTTAGGTTTACAAGCACCTGTATTATGATGCACAAGTTGTTTTTATGGAAATTCAAACATGTAGATGCAGTTTTCTGGACAACTGTGGCAAAAAAAAGAAAAGAAAGCAGAAGCCAACTGACTGAGAGGACCTGAACATGTGATTATTTAGTCTTTACATTCCATATTCATATGTTCCAATCCTCTGCAAAGTTGCACTGATGTGATTCTGAATGTCTAAACTAACTGCTCAAAAAAAATCAAATCCCCAACATGTATTTTTAGTTACTTTGTCATCACGATCTGACATTTCTAAACCGGCCAAACAAATGTGATTTTGGCGCCAGCCATGACGTTTTTCCTGGATTCACCTGACTATTCTTGGAAGGTCATAAATTAGTTTGGCAGGAGGTCGCGGCACAGCAGATTGCAGCGGGACAATAAAACAATGAGCAGGTTATTAATGGAGCCGTGATGACAGGAGAAATATATCAGCGGCAGCAATGGCCAAAGCTGCTGGAGCGGCTCGGACCGGCTCGCAGTCGCACTTCCACCGCAAAATATGAATCAACCGGCTGGAAAAACAAATGTAAATCCTAAAAAAGTGTTATAAGTGGAAGGCTAACATGCAGCAATCTCTCTGAAATCAGAGAGCCTCACTTGAAATACAAGATTTTGTGTGTTTAAATGTCATGCAAGGTTCTTAGTTACTTTCTGTGCTACTTTCATCGATATTTTTTGCCTTTTTATTTTGTTTCGAGCAAAGCTGCATCGGTATGGAAGCGCATAAATTATACACCTTGTCCAATCAGTACTTGAGAATTGAGTCCAAAAACAAGTAATTAAACCTGAAGCTTCAAATGTGCTGCTCAGATCAACTGTCAAGGGAACAAATATCACTTCATTTTTGTACTTGTTTTTTAATCAATTAAAGCTTCAATCTGAAAGGAGGAGAGAACAGGAGAGCTGTTTTTTGCTTTTTTGTTTGTTTGTTTTTGTTTTTTTTACAATTCTTAGTTGCGTGTATGTGTGTGTGCATGTGTTAAGGATGCATTCTCCATTGTCACCGTACAGACCCGCACACACATTCACACACACACAACTTCACACGTGCTTCTCTCACATACTTTGCCTGTTCCGGAGGAAGTTTTAGCGGCAGAATGACGTCACTGTATGCAGTTTGTATATGGAGATCTGTTATTAAAACATTCAAACCTGACACCACCGAGTCGCTGTGTATATGCTGAGCAGTTTGGCATCATAACGGTTAATAAAAGGTAAGAGCAGGATACTGGTTAACATCTGCAAGTTATTACACTGCTTCAATGTTAATTATTGAAAGTAAAGGATCCTAATAGTCTGTGAAGTGGAAAAACATAAACTACAAAAAGCTTAATGGTCTCAGATGATGATTTTCAGTGGATAATATAAAGCAGTTTTTACTACATCTGGCTTTGTTGGCTTTGCATAAAAATGTGTTACAAAAACAAATATCAGAACAGAGTACATTCAAGCATTAACGCAGTGCCGAATTTCTAAACCCCATTCAAAATGTTGACATTGTAAAACTTCTTCCTTTGTCGGCCAATAGAGGGCGCTGTAGACAAGTATAGACACGAGAATGCAGTCTATGGGGAGTAGGCGAGGGCTGGCGACGTGCCAAGGGGCGTGGCCCCCGTCAATAGCGAGAGTGTCAAGCTAGAGAACGTTACGTCAAACCGGAAGTTCTTATAAATGTAAATGTTTATTTATACAGCCTTATTACAACAACTCTTTCGGTCAGCCAAAGTGCAATAAAGACAATCAAATCGACAAAATGGAAAAATACAAAATAAAAGTCTTTGTTAGGAGACTAATTGAAGTAGGTTTTCAAGGCTGAAGCTTTTTGTATTTTCTCTGATTCTGATTACCTACTGACGGCTTTGCAGTAATTTGCACGCTCTCTTTAAATGAATTCTAAAACGCCTATAGTTGCTTCAAGATATTAAGAAAAAACATTACTGTGATTTAAGATTATTACAACTTTGCGGGTGAGGTGCCGAAATCAGTCGTATTTTATTCTGAAATCGCTTACCGGAAGCACACTTGCCCTCCCTCGCGCCCAGCGTTGGACACGGTGTCCACAGTCTCGGCATGCCAGAATAAACAACAATAAAAGTGGCGTCGCAGCTCAGCGCTCAGCTCAAACATGGAGAAGACAGAAGACGCCACCACGGTCAGACGGTAAGGCTTCTATCCAACCGTCGTCTTTTACCGCCATTTTTTTTTATCATTTAACCCCTGTCGTCGTGTTGTTTTGCTCGCAGCAACTTTCCTCGCGTTGCCTTTCAAAACAATAACACACAAAGCGGTCTGAGCGGCGCGACGTGGTTCCAGTCTTTACATGTGGCAGAGATTTAACATCGACCTCACATGTTTCAGTGGAAAGTGTGTTTCAGCAACGCATGACCGAGTTGTAGGTGCGCGTGCACGAGTGTGTCACTCTGTGTGTGCGCGCGTGCACGTCCGTGACCTCACTTGACTTCATGCAAAGGAGAGCGTGAGCGACGGCGATGGTGCTTTGTGACGTCACATTACGAAGGTTCTACAAAGGGACTAGATCATATATATATATATAATGAACAGTCCATTATTTATATTACCATACATATAAATTATGATGATATAATGATAAAAACAACACAACATTAATAATATTTGTGATTCTCTGTTGCTACTCAATGCAGATACATTCATATGTTTTTCAGTTGTGTTCAAAAGTATTGTAACAAAATGTCTGTTTGTGCGTCGGGAAACACCTGTGGCCATTTTATAACTCAATTAAGGTATGTAATTAATCCTGTAAAGAACCAGCAGCTTGATGAGCCGCACACACTGTGTTTAGATCTGCTTAGTTTTAAGGGAAAACATCAAAGTGGTGAGAAGGAGCATCAGAGGTCGCGGTGGGGTCACTTCTCTCATCACGTCACCTCGGCAGCCATATATATGTTAAACACAGCAGCTGTAAATAGCATTGTGGATGGGATGGACTTCCTCCTGTCCAAGTTGAGGAGAGAACAACATGACCGCCATCGCACACGTCTCCCCCCCCCCACTTCCCAACCCCTCAAATGTTACATAAGAGGTGATACATGAACTGTCAGTGGGTCAGAGTGTGTCCTTGGTAATGATAAGAAAACAGAACACGCTCCAAATTGAAGTGTTTTCTATTGTTGAAATAGTGAGATTCCAGGTTATCAAAATGGTAATGGCCAATAAACACCCCAAAATCACTGTTAAACACAATCAGCGATAAGAAATTGAAAAAAAACTAGATATTTTGCTTCGATCGATGAAGTTGAAGATTTAGATAGATAGACAGATAGATATACTTTATTGTCTGTCCCAAGTGGTGACAGAAATTCTTCTTTGACAGGGCTCAGGAACAAACATATGCAGTACCATCGAGACACATCGACATTAAAAATAAAACACAATTAAAAACACATTAACACCAGAAATGACCAGATTGAGAAAACAACTAAGATACTGGAAATGAAGGGACTGACTCAAATGTCAGATTGTGTGCTCATCAGTGTCTCTGTCATCAGTCACACTCAGCAGCGTCACCATGTTGCTGTTTTTGCAAAGTTACTATAAAACGAATTGTCAAGTTTGGATTGCGAACGAAAACGTTCTGCCGTCTCGGTGTGTCAGAACCACAAGAATTCAAAATATTGTGAAAGAACAGCAGTCGCACGCGGGGAATCTCTGCCTGTGAGCCGTTTCACTGTGAATTACTGGAATGTCAGAGAGATCAGCTTACGGCTCAGGGCAGGAAGCAGTGAACAAGGCGGTGAGTGTGTGCTGAGATCTGAGTGCTGATAAAACATCAGATTGTTTTTAATTTCGAGAAAAAAAGAAGGAGACACAAAACGTATAATTCAAAGTGGCTGAATATCAGAAAATAAATCTGTCTCCGGGAGCTACTATGCCAGTGGCAAAAACAAATACAGCAGTGGCAGCAGTGCGTGTGTGAGTGTATACAATGCACATCGCACGACCACACGAAATAAAAGTACTGTGTGTTTTGACAAACCGCTTTAGCTGAACAGTGTGTTCCAACCTGAACCAGCTCTGTTGCTCACGTGATCAATGTGGGTGTGAGACATGCGCGTGCATGTGTCTGTTCTCTGTGAGCGTGAGTGTCTATGTTAGACAAGGCTAGAGGTGTGTCTTTGTATATTCAGTGTCTGTGTGTGTGTATGTGTGTGTTTCCTTCTGGCACACATTCACAGATCTCCTCCTGCTAAGAAGCAGCTGTCTGCAGTCAGTAATGCTGTTTGTTCTCCTGGCAAATGCAGGGCAGGTCTTCATGCGCGTACACACACACACACACACACACACACACACACACACACACACACACACACACACACATATTTGCATTAACGTAACATAACAGATGCCAACATGCAGCTCTGCCTTCTCCACCAAGGACAGTCTGTTCCTGCAGGCTAGTCCCCGCTGGCCAGAGGGGCGGGGGGGTTAGGGAGTAGAAAGTAATTATTAACAGAAGTATATTTAACAACTGTAGAATCAGCAACAACAGTTGAATCAAACACAGTATTCAAAATTATTGCATTATTATTACACCACTATATTATTAGTATTAGTAGTAATCATAATAGTGTTTTGATATTAGTCATACTAGTTGTAGTGATAGTCCAAATAGTATAAGTACGTATTATAAAGAGTAGTGACCGTAGTAACAGCAGTGATACTAGTACTAACAGTCCTGATCATGTTTTTGTACTTTTTGTACTGTATGTTTTTGTACATAGCATTAGTAGCATTAATTATTACGGCAGATGTTGTGGCAGTAGTTTGAAGTATTAGTTGTGGTATAATTAGCAGTATTTAATATAAACCCAGTAGTCGGCCTTCAAATAAAGAGTAGTAGAGCAGTACTAGAAGTACTATTTACAGTAGCCGCGTATTAGCAACAGGAGGTCCAAGTATTAAGTATTCACACTGTTGACAGAACTACTATTATTATCTGCACTGGTAGTTGAAATTGAAGGCTTAATAGTTGGATGTAAACTAAAGAAATGTTTGCAGTTGTGAGTGATGAGATCAGTAGATTATGTAACACGTTTACTGGGGAGACGTTTGTGTTCTCTGTCGGCATCAACAGGTGTCACTCCTGCATGGATCAGACATTAGGAGAATGACTTAATTCTCCCAGAATGCAAAGCGTGTCAGGTTATGTAATGAAAGTGGATTATTGTGATGTGACACTTGACTGATCTTTACTATTGTGATTATTCTGTAGTCGGTTTTTAAGGGGTTCTGTGAGTGACAGGACGGTGATTGGAGCATGTAGTGAGTGTCAATGAGGGAGAAATGAAACTCTGCTTTTGTCTTGTCCACACATGTTATTTGATGCAGGCATAGAAGGGAGTGAGTGGGGGCTGTGAGGGAGGGAGGGAGGGAGGGAGGGACTGGACTCTTTCCCAGCACCAGATAAACAACATTCTGTTCCCTTCAGATGTTATTGCTAAATTCTCTCACACTTTTGGGCATTTTTTCTTGTTGTAACCCTTTTAGAAATCTTTGTATAGCTCCTCTCTGTCACTGCGGTCACCAGTGTCACCACCTTAATCCTCCCCAGAGATCCAGAGTTCCTGAAGGGGACTCGCTGTGGAATGTGTTGTTTTTCGCAGTGTTGTTTTCCACTACTCTGTGATTCTTCATGTGTGTAAAAACCCAGATGGCTGCGAAATGGGCGCTTTGATTTGACTCCACAAATCCGAGAGCGTTCTCACAGCTCTTGTCACATTAGCAGAAAAGCAAACGTCTCTTACGCTCGGTTTCTTGTCAGTGCCGATTTGAGAAGAAATCTGCATCAAAAGTAGTCAGACGCGTCATCACGATGGCAGGTTTTTGAGGTTCAAGGTTGCCAAGGTTTGATGTCCTGTTTATCAGAGGTTATATTGATAGGATGACGGGCATGTTTGCTTGTTGGGCCTTTGCCCACTGCTCCCTAATCCACGTAATGAGTGAAAACAGGGAATCTGGTGGCGTAACATAAAGTCAAGAATACGTTCAACTCTTAAGTGACATCCACTTTTACTCTCCTGCCTTGTCTCCTCCCTTGTTACTGTCCCACACATTCCCACATTCATCCCATGCTTCACTTTGTGTTCCTGCTCTCCACACCTCTAACCCCGCCCCCTTTGTCCTTATTTACCCTTCTCCTCCTCCAGGACCAGCACCGAGCAGAGGAAGCTGCGTTCCCGCGACGCGGCCAGATGTAGGCGGAGTCAGGAGACGGAGGTGTTCTACGAGCTGGCTCACACGCTGCCGCTGCCCCGCCGTGTCTCCGCCCACCTGGACAAAGCCGCCATCATGAGAGTCGCCCTCAGCTTCCTGCGCATGCGCTGCCTCCTCCACCCCGGTACCAGGCAGACTTGTGTTAACTCTTTGTTTGTTTTGTTGTGGTTTTTTTGAAATTGAAATGATCTTTTTGTTTGGAAAGGCAAATTTCCATCACATACCTTGATTAGAACCTTAGTCATTCAAGGACATAGATGATTTTGTCCTTAGTGCCAGTCGGGGAATTTCTTTTTTTAGATACTTTTTTCAGTTGGGAACAATAACAAAAAAGAACAAAACTTGGAAGTGCACCACTTAGACAAGGGTGACCTGTGTTTTCAATTCGATCACAGGCTTTTGACCGCATTTGTTGGTTGTACTACAGACGAGAGCGAGGAGGACGAGCCCGAGAACAACATGGCAGAGGAGGAAGAGGAGGATCCAATGGACAGCTTCTATGTGGAGGCTCTGCCCGGCTTCGTCATGGTGATCACGGAGGAGGGAGACATGATCTACCTGACCGAGAATCTCAGCAAACACGTCGGCCTCACGCAGGTACCAGGTCAACCCGCACTGCCTCCAATAAAAATAGCTTGTTTGAATAGGAAATCATGCAATATTTTTGTTTACAAACATTTAAAGCATGACTGCTGTTGTCAGCGTTGTTAAACTTGAGACTGATCTCGCAGGTCGACTCTCTGCCATGGTGATACTTTTGCTGCAAAAATGCATTATCAAGTATGCGTGACCTAATCTGCGTGGCTCGAGCAGGACCCTTCCTTAAATCTATTCATAGATCCGTTAGAGATCAGGTTCATCCTCTGGAGCAGATGAGCACTTGTGATGTAACTGGCAGCAGAAGTGCAGGGTGAAGTTTCCTGACCTGCAATGAACTGCAAGGCCAAAATAACTCTGCTCCAGCTGTGATGAAATCCAGTGTCAGTGTCCCTCAAGCAAAGATCTGCTCAAACATTTGGCTTGATCCGGTTCCAGCACTGCGATGCACACAGACACATGTACACACACATACACACACTGCACAAAAATAGATTCTTTGCCGGGAGGAAGCATCACTCCGTTTGTATTGATTTGAAAATGAACCTCAGGACGTAAAGTGTTCTTTGTTTTCCACAGCTGGAGCTGCTGGGTCAGAGCGTCTACGACTTTGTCCATCCCTGCGACCAGGAGGAGCTCAGAGACCTTCTGACTCCTCGTCCAGGTATATCGATCATGTCTAAAGACCCCCCTCAAAGTGATCTAATCTCAGGCTGTTTTCTCCTTGAAGGTTCTGCTGTAATGATGATTAGATCCAAAGAAATGACATATAATTCACTGTTTTGGAGTAAGAAAACATCTGCTGTAAAAATCTGCTGTATAAATGTATAACTAAATCAAACACATTAATTATCAAATTAATATGAATACATTTTCAAATAGCTAAATAGATAAAAGAACTAAATATAAATAAATCATTGTTTCTTTGTGACTAAGAAGCCTTCGCTTTCTCTGTCGTAGGTGTGAGTAAGAAACTGCTCAGAGATCAGGCGAGTGAGAGGAGCTTTTTCCTGAGAATGAAGAGCACGCTGACCAGCAGGGGGCGCACCGTCAACATCAAGGCTGCCACCTGGAAGGTCTTGGAACACAAATGCACTCAAATACTCAAATATAAAGTGTTACCATAATCCGCTCCAGGGGCAAAGTCGAGATGGGAGGCCTCACACACTCAGCCTGCCCAGGGGGCAGGGGTCTCCGCAGGTGAAGGGCAACCAGAAGACCCCCTGTAAATGT
>CAESWR010000635.1:1070313-1080516 GCA_903171835.1 Mullus surmuletus | reverse complement strand
GAGGCCTCACACACTCCAGGGGGCAGGGGTCTCCACAGGTGAAGGGCAACCAGAAGACCCCCTGTAAATGTCGTCACAATCATGATTTAAACACACACACACACACACTGACAGACATTCGTGGCTGAAGTCCAGGCTGAAAGGGATCCGGCTGGAGGCGACCACCCCTGGCCGTCAGCCACGCTGCTCACACGCTACGTGGCTTCTGTTACGGTTGTTTACAGTGAAATGCAACCCCCCAAAACACACACACACATACACATTCACACACAAACACTAGATACGTACAGGTGCGTGTTAATGTCCATCTGAAACCAGAGTATGAATTGGCAAAATTTTGTTGGACTGAGACAAGGACTTTGACCTGCTTGTTCGTGACCTAATTTGGATTTAGGGTTTAAAGAGAAAACAATCTTTTTGCGTCTCTGTGTCACAATTTTATGTGTCTGAGGAAACTCCCGCCAAATTTCCGCAACATAAATGTAACTTCAATTTAAAAATACTCAAGAATTGGTGGTAAAACCCCCAAAAATCAAGGTCTGTGCTGAACAATTGGTCTTTGCAGGTTTTCCACTGTACCGGTCGCATGCGAGCATTCGGCGGCTCCACGTCGCCCTCTGCTGCCCGAGTGATGACGCTGCTGTTGGAGCCCATCCCCCACCCATCCAGCGTGGAGTTCCCCATCGACACCTGCACCTTCCTCACCCGCCACAGCATGGACCTGCGCTTCACCCACTGCGAGGGCAGGTAATTCTCTGACCTCTGCCCTGGACTGAGGAATTCCCACACACAGAGGCCGCTGTTTCTCAGTTTTTTACCGCTTCTGTTCCAGGGTAAAAGAGCTGGTGGGATACAAACCTGCTGATCTGATTGGTCGCTCTGCCTTTGCGTTTCATCACGCACTGGACTCGGGTCACGTCAACAAGAGTCTGCACACATGTGAGAAAATATTGTGATATCGGAATCTAAACTCTTCAAAAAAAGTTCGGAAACGTTATTTCAGTCAATTGTTTTTGTATATAATACAACACCAATTAGTATTATTAAAGGGGAGAAATGATTGACTGAAAAAACGTTTCCAAACTTCTTGTGAGGAGTTTGATTTGCGTTATAAAATCAGCTTTTAGCTTTTTCACCCTTCGTCTGTTGAGCATCTCTGCTCCTCTGTTTCTCCTGCCCAGTGCTGTCCAAAGGTCAGGTGAACACCAGCCACTACCGCTTCCTGGCCAACAACGGCGGCTTCGTGTGGGCGGAGACTCAGGCCACCGTCCTCTACAGCAACAAAACATCGCAGCCCGAAGCCGTCGTCTGCCTCAACTTCATCCTCAGGTACTACAGGGGGGGCGTCGCGCAGCTCAGACGTTTATCCACTCACACAGAAAAAGACAACTCTTCCTTTTGTTTGTTTGTTTTGTGCGTCTCCTCAGTGCCGTGGAGCAGCCAGACATCGTTTTCTCACTCGAACAGACTCGCGGCAGCCTGCTGACCAAAGCTGAGTCACCTGCAGACGCTCTAGAGGACGGCGAGACTCCCAACGCCGGCGAGCATGTCGCCAAATCCGAGGCGGTGTCTTCGTATCCCTGCAGCCCGGCAGAGGTTCTCCTCAAGCTGGAGGAGGAGCTGCAGGAGGATGAGACTGAAGACGCCATGGCAACGGCAGCAGATTGGACTAGTAAGTAGAGTCTGTTAAGGTTCTACATTTTCATGAAACAAATTTGAATACATTTTTGCGGCATCATAAGCAGAATATCTGCGGGGTCTTGAAAAGTATTAAGAGTTGATAAATCAATTTTGGGGAAATTAAGGGTCTTGAAAAGTATTAAAAAGTCTTCTCACCGCTTTATGACAAGGCATTTCTTTCTGAATTAGCTGTCAAAAGAGTTTGAGGCCAAAACATTGTCAAAGTGTCTGAGTTTATTCCTTTATTAAAAAACAAAGATGAACCAGTAACATAAGAAAACTACTATTATGGATGCGTTCATAAATTGTCTCTGAGCGCGCCGGAACGTATGTGGGCGGATATTCAGAATTATTTGAATTCTGTTGTATGATAGTGGTCTATAGTCTTTATCGTAAACGAAAATTGTCAAGTAAAGGTGTCACTGATGGAAACAGTTATCGCTCGAAGTGGTGATGAGGTATGAGGTATAAGTGGTAAATATCGAGAAGGTCTTAAAAAAAAAAGTATCTTTAAGATTCCTGTAAATACCCTGATAAGACATTTCTTGGCTTGTGTGTTTTGTGTTTTCCGCCAGGCTTAAGTGGGCTGTCCTTTGCCAGCCCGCCCAGTCCGGACCTGCTGCCAGATCATCCGGAGGATCTGTGCACGCCGCAGCTGCGACAGCTCCTCTCCTCCATCTTCGACTCTGTGGCTCCAACACCGCCGCCCTCATCGCCCGAAGAGAAGGTAACGACGCTAACGTCAAAAGCTCAGCTCTCCGACTTTCCCGTCTCACCGGCAACCTTCCTCAGGGCTGGCGTGACGAGGACAAGATGGACACCAGCGAGGTCGAGAAGTTCTTCGCCTTTTGTCCAGAAGAGGCTCAAAGAAAAGAGGGTCAAACACTGGAGGTACATTTACATGAGAAGAAGGGGTGTCCTGATCCCGGTCCAATATCAGCAAAAGAATATCAGATCGGATGATATCGGCCTGCATCTAAAATCTCTGATATATGGTGTACAAGTTATTTTTCAGGGTCTTCTAATTTATTTTTTAATCATTTTATTCCATTGTAGAATATTCTTCTGATTAAGGGTAAAATGTATGTAATCCATTTGCTATCAATAGGTGGGTCAGTTTTTCTCATACCTCCTGTTGCTGACTATTGTTCTCTGTTTGAGTAGTATCACTTGATCAAGCCTTTCCTAACATTCCATACTACAAAATAAGTCATAAAAGTATGTATGATTCGTGCTGATATCGGATCGGTATTGGGCAATACTCAAGAATGCAATATTGGTATCATATCGGAAGTGAAAAAGTTGTATCAGGCCACCCCTAATGAGAAGATTGTTTTCCTTTTTGAGTGGGGGTTTTTGCTCATGGCATCTCTGCTTGTTTCAGGAAATGGAGGACCTGGAGATGCTTGCTCCTTACATCTCAATGGACGACGACTTTCAGCTGACCTTCCACAGCAGCCTGCCAGAGGAGGCCGGCGCACCTCCGCCCTCGTCCTCCCAACCCTCGTCGGAACCCACCGCCAGGGCCCCTGCAGTCACTGCAAGCAGGAAACGGTGCGATTGTCTACTTCTTATAATAGATAATAATAACCCGCAGACCACCAATCATCACGTCAGAGGGGAAAAGAAATGCACAGAGAGAGATAAGCTTCGTGCTAGAGAGGCAGGAAGAAATCAGTGCAGTGTCAGAGTGCAAGCGTCAACAAAAACCTTATATGGATCCCTCTCTGTTTCATAATGAGAAGAAAGTTCAGGCAAAAATGCATAAAAGGTGTATTTTGCAAAGCAGACTGAAGATGGCGCTGCAGGAAACTGAACATACACTAGATGATGTATAATTGTGTTCCCTTCTAAGTCAGTCTGAGAGGCTTTTGGTCTCAATTCGTCATTAGCTGTTATTTCACTACTTTGCCTGATAACATTGAATTTCCAGAGAATTCAACAGCATTCCCTGCAGGGCTGAAAAATCTGAATGAGCGAGAAAAAGTCACCTGACGTCGACTCACTCACTTGTTCTTTAGAACCCACAAACCAGATGAGGAATTGCCGTCTCAGCTGATGATTCAGGATAAGAGACAGAAACATGATCCTTCCTCAGTGGAGGAGGAACTGCTGCTCACCCACAGATTGCTGGTGAGTGGATGCGGAAGTGGCGGCCGAGGGAGGAAATAAACACGGGGAAACCACTGCCATCAGCATCTTGTTCCGGCTCATTTTTGCTGTCTGTTGCTTCTCAGGGCTGTCTGGAGGAAAGTGACCAATCGGATCTGTTGGGGGGACGCGTGTCAGGCGGGCGGAGTCAGCTCCTCACAGACAAAGACCCCATTTTGGGCAGCATACAGGGAACCTGCGACACTGCTGGTAGGTTAATGGACAGCAGTCTGCACAAGCTCCCACACCTCTTGTTTCACACTTAACGCAACACTATTCAACTTCCCTGTGCAACTCTGCTGCCAAGAAAGGCATATAAAAGGTGATAAAGGTGAACAGATGTTTCAGATAATGATGAATTTCCCATTTTACCAAAACATCCCACAATAAAGGATTGCTGGGAGACGACTGCAACAAAATCTGATCATATACGGAGACTCGCTACGTGTTTAAACTCTTGTTGATAGTTTTAAAAAGCACTCAAAGACTCTTATTTAAACAAGCATTTGGTCAATTGCATGTTTTAAGCTATCTAATTCCATGCATCTTTGTATTATGTTTATCTTTGGTATTATTTTCTGTGCTGTTGTTTTAGCTTTTCTGAAGCACTTTGTGGTTTCTACCTGTGAAAGGTGCTATATAAATACAATGTATTACTATTATTGCATTATTATTATTATTATTATTATCATTATTATTATTGAGTTTCCACATGGTCAAAAATATGCATGTCATGTTGCTAAAAGACAAAAATGGTGGTGTGTGATGTTGAACTATTTGATTATTTACGCGATATTTTTGTTTTGTATGAAGCTGCTGTGTTGTTAAACAGTGTCGATCTCTCCTGCAGCTTTGATGTGGGACATATTCACCCGCCACCCACCCGACCTGTCACCGCCGTCCTCTCCAATGACATGATGAAGTTCCCATCAATCAGGAGTCGGCCTCTGTCAGCAAACACCCCCCAAGTGCGCACAACATAAATACGTACACACACACGCACGGTCTGTCACTTGAAGGTCGAATACCACCTTCGTGCTTGATGTTGCATCAAGTTGGACTGTTTTTTTCCTATGGCCGTGTCCAGCAGGAGGAGTCGCTGGACACGGCTCAGTCGCCTTCGCTTTTCAATTTTAATGCAAGAAAGCAATACTTGTGGCCAGTGTGTTTGGGCAAAGCAGCCAACTTTCAACTAAATGCGCAGAAAAAAATGTAACGTGGTTACTCAAGTTCAACAGTTAGGCAAGTCCAGCGCAGCTGAATTAGTGCCTCTAATGTTAAAAACTCCCATGATGCTCTGCTTTGACTCAATACAAACCCTTCTTGTTTATCTTTGTGCATTACAAAGTTGTGAATATCAGTGGCATCAAACCTCTCAGTGGCATATTTTTATACACTCATACAAAATATTTTTTAAAAAGACTTTTTTTAATGGTGCATTTTCAACTATAATTATTTTTTAACTCTTACTAAAGTCCCACATGAGTCAATGTCATTATGGATTACTTGTATGATATTTATAATCTGATTAATTAGCAGTACAGGAGCAGTTATTGGTACGTTAGTAGAGTCAGTCCATATACGTGTTATAAACGACTTAGATGTATCATGTATTTTTTGTCTCTTATTTGAATTAAATGTCTTGCTGGAGATGCCTCAGCATCAAACAAAAGGACAGTGACCTTGCATTTGCAGTGTTATGAGATGTTGTGAATTGCTGTCTGTAATTGCCCCACAAAAAATGCAAAACCTCAAACCCCAAATCAAATCTTCTATCCCCCATTTTCTTCAGTGCCTCTCCCAGTCAAAGAAATGGCAATAAATGCCAGTTTTATGTTATGTTGAAATATTCGTGTCCGTTTATTTTTACTCTTCTTCCTGTATGCATTTTGAGCTAAATAAAACTGTGGAAGCTAAAGCAGAGGCTTCTGTGTGTGTGTGTGTGTGTGTGTGTGCGTGTGTGCTGGAGCGACTCAAAGTGTGACATCTGAAATAATACACAACACAACCGCAAGTGCGTGGATGTGAGCTCGGTTTAGCAGGTGAAGATTTAAGATTTAACAACAGACGATTTACTGGCTTAAAAGTGCAATTATTTAACACGTTTTTTGATGAAGGAAGGAGCCTTTAACCTTTGGGGCATACTGGATTTGCAACCTCGGAGTGTGAAGCATCAGATATCCGAAACTCCGCTTTTGTCTTAACTATGATGAGATCAGAGGGGGGAAGTGAGCAAATGACAACAAGAACTCAGAGTTGGGCAAAGACGTTCCCACGGTCCTCAGCGTTCCATTAGAGCTCTTTGCACAATCTCATTCCAATCTGTGCAGAGAAACCTTCCACGTGTGTTTGTGATGGAGGAAATCCTCCAACCCCACCCTCCTACCCCCCACCCCCTCCCTCCATGCAACAGGGAGGTTTTGAAAGAGTATAATTTCTTCCTTCTTGTACCACAAATGTCACTTCATGTTTCCTCCTGGGTTCGGGTTTGTGCAACTCAGCTTGGTGACTTCGTGTTCAGAGGTGACTTCCTGTCCATTATTTTCTCAATTCCTCAATCAAATAATTGTAGAAGAGATTTTTTTTTTTGTTCTTTTTTAACATTTGGAAGCCAGAGAGGATGCTTAAACAAACAAACAAAACACGGGAGTTCAGGCAAACCGAAAAGACACACTAAAGACATTAGATTTAAAGAATATTATATAATTTTGCCACCCTGCAAAACCCTGTACGTTGGGAAACATCGGTCTGTCGCCACCAGTGGTTCGTCATCACCCAGCTGACTATAACCACAGCTGAGTGTTGACAGTAAATCCAGATGCTCAACTTCTCTTTTTCAGTCAGACTGGGCGCACCGCTCACACACGCCCATAACACAAAAACCCAAAAGTCACCATACTGGAGTCCACAGCGGTGTTTAACCGCACACATATGTGGGCGATGCAGGTAACGTGTTTTGTGTTCATAGAAGCAACAACAGAAGTTTGTGGAGTAAATAGACGAGAATGGGAAAAAAACCAAATGTTGATGAAACAACAGAGCTGCAGGTCGACATGGACGGTGCAAAATAAAGATGATTAAAGATCCTTAGTAATCATGCTTCCTCTGGAGAAGTCGATTATTTCAATGAAATCTTCCCGATCCCACGGCCGTGACCTGTTTCATCAGATTGTGCAGCAAGAAAAAAAAAAAAAGGATCTTGCAAATCATTTCAGTTTTGTCACTTTGCATAAATTGAGCCGGCAGCTGAATTAAGATTCTCACACATTGTTCCAAAATTGTTATTCATTTACAAAAACATCTGAATGCGTCTTTAAAAACATGGCACAAATCTAGAAGCTGTGGCCACCATATAGCATTTACTCTGATAATTTAATGTTTTTTGACCTCTGTGACCCGAAGCAGGAAACTCTCTCTCACTTTCTGAGAGTTTGGCACAATCAGCAAATTGCTCAACACAACATCCACTCTTGCTTCGAGCAGTGAGTGTTTCTCAATCACATTGCCTCTTATCACCACATGGCAATCATTAACTTTATTCATCTGTGTTGTTTTTGTGTTTTCGGGCTAAAGGGACACTGAACGAACTCAAGATTAACATGAGTCGGCACGTCTTCGACACTGTGTACAAAACAAGGGAACCTGCATGTGGGCGAAACCTGAGATAAATCACAGACAAGCCAGGATGTCCACCATCTTATTCATATTTATTAATCATAATGATAATTATAATAATTACTTGCAATATAATATATATTATGTACAATCAATCTGTAAATGTTACAATCAATAATATAGATTTTCTTGCCACAGAATAAAACATAAAATACATTCAAGGTCTATGAAAGGTGTCAGTTTGTCTGCAAAGGCAGAGAGGGAAGCAGTCGGGTGAAGCAGAGACACAGATGATCTATTTACCCAATTAATGTTTGAGTTTATTGGAGCGACTTTGCAGCCATATCTGATATAATTGCAGCTGGATGGCCGCGCCAGAGCCCGGAATCATTGATTTTTTAATTGATTCAAATTAAAAAAAAATCTTCCTGAAGACAGAAAATCACTGAGCTCTGAGCGACTCTCTAAACATCTGCTGCACACGAAATTTAACCATTTTAAAATTCACACAACATGCTCGTTGTGGCCTGCCGTGCATCGACACCACGTGCACAACAGTCCAGTTAGAGAAACCCTATACACAGTCTCAGAGAGGAATGGAATAGAGTTGGTTGGCGTGGAAACACAACGATTCCTGTAACAGCACAACACTGACTTCATGAAGGAAGTCCTGATCAGCCCCATCACTGACGGGAAGGATAGACAACGTCTCCAGAACACCACTGAAAACAAAAACACACACACACACACACACTCTCTCTCTCTCTCATGCCTAAAGTGAAGGACTGCTTATTGGTGAAATTGAATCATGATGTGGATGTGAAAAAAANNNCCCCCCCCCCCTCTCTCACATACAAACACACTTACACCACAGAATCAACATTTCATTATCTGCTTTGGTCGGGTCGGTGTGACCCGCCGGGCCGGCCAATCAGAGCGTCGCCGTCAGGGTTAATAGCGTGTGATAGGACAGAGCGTCCCGATGCTGGTGAGCAGCAGCCAACCAGGGAAAGTGCAGGCAGGCAGCGCGCCGCCTCCGCTGTCAGTCCGCCGTCATCCCGCGGAGTCAACACGGCAATTAGCTGTCAATCATTCGCGGCGGAACCACCGCTTGTGCTGGAACCTCAATGACCTTTGACCCCATCCATCAAGTGTCCTTGTCGTCCGAAAGTGCGTTGTTGCTCACTCTGCTGCTGGGGTGCGACTGGACTTCCTCGTAAGGGGGCGGGGGGTTGTCGGGGCTCTGGGAGAGGAGGGGGCGGTGGCTGCCGTCCGATTGGCTGGCGGTGGGGGACGACTGGGGGCAGCCGGGGCCCTCCTGGGCCAACAGGAGCTGGGTGGGTCCGGGCGCCGAGCAGGGGGGGAGGCGCTGACCCCAGCTGCCGTAGACCGCCTCCTCGTAGGAGGGCAGAGCGATGGGAAGCGCGTCCACCATCAAATCCAACTGGTCCGAGGAGCGACGGCTGCCGGGAGAAACACACTTTTCAATCATCTATCATTTATACACCAATTTATTGTTATTTTTTCATAATCCTAATAATAACTAAGCATTTTATTTATAAGCGCCTTTCAAGTGCACAAGGACTCTCAAGAGAATAAAAGAACAATAAAACAATAAATGAACATTTTAACAGATAACACAATAAAGCGTTTTGTTCATTTTTTTCATGATTTATTCCTTTAACTGAGACTTGTTTGCTGGTTGCTCTTTCATTTTTGTCCACTTTTTATTATGCATTCATTCATTTAATTGCCATCATTTTAATTAAGTCTGTGGCGTGTTTGTGTGTTCTGTAGACAAACGTGTGTGTTGTGTGGCGGTCAATGGGCGTGTTTTATGATGGTATTTGTCCTACATGTTGCAGTGCGACCAAAGACCCATTGACTGAAGTCCAATTTAGGACAAACCGGTGACGTCGGAGCCGGCTTTGCGACCCGATAACAAACAGCCTCTCAGCGCGCCGGTCGTACCTGTGTGATTGACAGGGGTAGAGGCGGGACTTGACGACCAGGCAGGCGGTGGTGGTGAGCAGGAAGATGGAGACGCCCACGGCTGTGGTGGCCATGCTGGGCATCGAGTCGTTCTGCCGGTGGTCGGAGGGACCTGGAGGGGACAATGAGGAGGTTAGAAGAACGATACACGCAAAGATGCGGAGAAAAAGATGTTTAAGGTCACATCCAGGGTTTAAAAGTAGCACTCACCACTCGCCAAGTACGTGTAAAAATATGTTTTGGCTAGTGAAAAATGCCGACCTTGCTATACAACTTCATCTCGAATTTCAAACTTGTGTTTTGTGACATGAAATTGGTTATAATTTTAATGGTGCATATAGTAACGGAAATAAATGCTATGATTCTTTTAACAGTATCTGAAACCTTTACTTACTTTACTTAAGAAAAAAACAGTTGGCAATGAGCAATTATCTTTGTGCTGTTCGGTGTTTCCTGGAAATTTCTGATGTTTTACACTGTTACAGCACTGTACATTTTATCAGAGGAAATAAATGGGGCAAGAATGATGAATCGCTGCAAACTAAATATAGATATTCTGGGTAAGTTCTGACATCATCGATTGATCTATTTGACAAGTGGGTGATTTTTCTCTCTTGAGGTGGTTTGCTGGTTTTCCATGAGGCTCCGGCAGCATCAGCAGCGTCACAGGAAACATGTATTGGTTATTATGCTGGCTTCCTTCACTTCCTCTTTCTGCTCCTCCGACTTCCTGCCAAGTGTGACCGAGTGAGCCGCGAAACGGGA
>CAESWR010000635.1:1046723-1062475 GCA_903171835.1 Mullus surmuletus | reverse complement strand
CCCCCCCCCCGCCCCCCCCAAAAAAAAACAGAAGAGTCGAAAAGAACTTGTGTGTTTTTGTCACATATTACTCGCTGGTTGATCAGTAGTGGTCATGCTCACTGTGGAAACCAGACTGACATCTTGCAGTTTTTTTTCCCCGTCAAAGCAAGACATCTCACTTTCCACAAAAATATCTGTCAAAGTTGCCACTAAGAAAGGCACTAAACCCGGGGAAGAAAATAAAAATCAACAGGAAGTTCGGTGATGTGAAGCAGGGAGACGCCACCTCGTCTGTCAGAAAATGCTCCCGAGCTGACGAGACTTTGAGGCACTTGACAACAGTGGAAAATCCATGATATCAGTGGTGGAAGTGGAAATCATCAAAACTGAGGATTGTTAAAGCTGCTGTCACTTTTTTTTTGTTGTTTTTGTTTTTTTCCTATCTAAAATGCTACGTGAGATGAGAGGATTGAAGCGTCACGGAAGTTTCCTTTCACCATCACAAACAGTCGTAGTGTCAAAGCGGGATCGAGTCAAGTAGAGTTTGTGAATGTTAAGGCATGAATACACACACACACAGACACATACGCGCACACACACGCACACACACGCACAATACACACTCACATACCTTACACAGACAGCGGCTCATCAGAACCTGGACCACTAAAGTCTACCTAACACGTCCACCTGAAAGATCTGGAATTTTCACATTGTTAATTAAAAGAAAAAGTAATCGAATTCGTCTGCAGCGGCACGGTGGGAGTTTCTTTTTTTTTTGCACCTTCTGAGATGTATCAACCACCTTTTCACAAGCTTCCTGGGCCCCGGAGGGCGCTCAGCAGGAAACACACACACTGCAATTTACCATCATTAGCAAGTGGCAATTTCTCGCCTTCATCTGAACGTTGATTGGGTCTCAGCCCCCTGAATCCAAAGTGTAGCGTGTCATTTTTATAAATAAAATGAACTGGGATCAGTGTTAAGAGATTTGCAAAGACACAAAACAAAAGCGGGAACATGTCAGCTGTTCCAAAGCCACGACCCAAAGCGAAACACTTCATCTCCAGCTGATTGTCGTTCTTTGTTTGACTTTGAAAGCCCGGTTTGGCCGCTCTGGCTTTCGACTGCGAGCGAAAGCAGCACCAGATGATTCACGACAACGTGAGTCACCGCCGGCTTGTTCCACTTTTGATCACAGAGTGGATTCAGAAACCGACAAAGCTGAAAAATGCATCATCTGGTGGGCCGACAAAGAGACACAGCACACAGAAAAATTCTTGCGGGAGAGTTTGCAAAAGTGAAGGGAGGAAGATAACCGGCAAACTCTATAAAACAAGCTGGGATGCTCTCGCCGGCATGTGCTAGTAATGATAAATGTTTAGAAGGAAGTGGAAACTAGATCATGATGCCTTGGAGGAAGCGTTTTCAGCGTCATCGGGGGAAAAAGGCAACTATTAGCTTAGTATAAAAACTACTTCCTGCTTAAAAGTCTCCTTCCTATCTGTGCCACTACTCTTTGTACATCACTTTATTTCTACATTTGCACATGATGAGTCTAAGTATTGCTGTATATCTACTGTATATACAGTATATATACACACACACACAGTATATGCATGTAGAAAAATACATGTCAGTGTACAACAAAAGGAGCGAGTGTGCTTCTTTCTTCAGTTTAGCTGCAGTGTTGACCTTTTTACTACTATTCCAGACAGGAATTAATGAAGTGTGATAAAAAAAAAAAACATCTGTGCATTTATCATAAGAAGCACCAGATGGCAGGGGGGTAAAAAAATCTTTTATGTATGAAAAGTGGTTCTTAAAACGCTTAACAGCTCTGCAGCAGCACGGGGACAGAGAGGGAATGCAGCCTCGGCCAGAGGAGGAGGAAAGTATCTGCAGGCCGCGTTCATGTGCGTCTCTGTTCGTCCCAGAAGGAGGAACTCGGAGAAAGGAAGAAAACGTGGCATCTTTGATTTCAAAATACGATGCATTGATGGCCACTCGCCGCCACGAGATACAGTGTGAAACTAAAACGACACGGGGACAATGGCGACACGATAATAAAAGACGACTTCTTCTTCTTCAGCCCGGCCCATTGGCTCAGAAGTGGGCGTATAATTACAAGATGTGGGCCGACGCCAAGTGTGATTACATTTTCCACGGCTCCGTTTAGTCTGCTCCTCCTCCTGGGATGTTTGCCGCGTTGGGTAACGGTTTGAATATTTGGGGGACACTTGATTAGCGGCGATTGCATGCATGTTCGAGCCTGGCGTGTCTTATCCCTTTTGTGAAATGTGACGCATTTCTAGGAAAGTCGGTGGGCTGTGACGGTGTAGGGGGGATGTGTCGTCGTTCATTAACCGAGGCCCCGCTTTCAAACTTTTAGAAATTAACTTTACCTCGAATTCAGGAAGCAGGAAATACGGTCAACCTAAATGGGCACATTTGCTGTCTTGGAGCAATTTGAACAAAGTCTCAAGTGCCTGTGTGTGTGTGTGTGTTCCTGTCTTGTAAGGTTCTGTTAATTTTTCCACCTGGGCGCCTTTTCACAGAATCCACATGTAGACAGAAATATTCAAAAAAGACCCTGTATTTTCACATCAACTCGAGGAGAAAATGCTACTCGGGAAAGACAGACGCGACACAAAACACACGTTTCTTGCTGCTCTGCGGCTCGGCTTTGTGCGTCTCGCCGTCCGGTGACAACACACCTCCTGTTTGCTCTCGCGCCGAGAAGCGGATTCGGGCTTTTCTGGGCAGCGAGTGGGTCAGACGCGCCGATGGGCCGAGCGCATTAATCAATTCACGAATCACAACGAGCCCCTCCTCACCTTAGTGCATGAAAAGAGCCGCGTTAAAGGAGAGGGCGTTACGCAACAAAGAAGCTGGTGTGCTTTCGAATAAAAAGCAATGATAGCCGTCGCGTTAATTAACCATCTCAAAAGAACCATTAGTGTGTGTGAAGTGTGTTTGGCAAAATCAGGTCAGAATTGGTGTGGAAAAGCCCACTGTTCTGATAATTGTAGCTTTGTCGGGACTTTTGACTTTGAAAAGAGGCGTTTCCATTGTTTACTTTGAATGTTAGGTACAAAATAATGTGTGTAGTGTCTCGGAACGCCATGTGCAGCTTCTGTATCTTGCTGACAGTGCTTTAAAAAAAAAAAGAAGAGAAAAATCATCACATCTCACTAAAAAAAACAAACAAACCAAGAAACAAGTCATAATAATAATTAAAAAAAATCACAATACAGAGATAGTAAAACACCAAAACTGATATATCTTTCTATGTTCATCATACTTACACAGGAAAAGCAAATCAGAGTGGGGGGGGAGAAAAAAAACACAACTCCAGTGTTTACCTTTCAACTTAGTGTTTTTTTGCTTGTCTACAACAGGAAGCTAAAGTATTTATATGGCTACAAAAGTACACCTGACTCGTGCAAGAGCCAGAAGATTTCCTCGGTCAGTAGTAAAGTTCTGGGCGTGGCCAAGACGGCGTCCGAGCCTCGCATCCGTCCGTGTTAAAACGCTGAACCGCCGTCTCCAACAGGAACATACCGGCTCCTCCTGGCTCCTTCACAGAGTCCGATCTGTGTGCAAAACCTCACAATCGAACTTTAGAATCCAGGTCTGGTCCAAATGGGGGGAAAACAAAAAATCTAAACTTTCCAGGTCAGGCCCTTTGATGGAAATACATTGGTTGGAAAATAGGCCAAAGGGGGGAAAAAAAACAAAACAGAAAAATCACTCAAAGAGGCAAGTTGTGGCTTCACTGCTGTCTCTCACACATACACACCCGCATGCACGCGCGCGCACACACACACACACACACACACAGAGACACACACCACCATATTGCTTCTTATCCAGAGAACTCTCTCCCTGCAGTTCAGTGATTTCAGAAAAAAAACATAGAATACTCCTGCGCACAGGGTTGACGCCTTGAAGCTCGCAGCACTTTCAGTGTTCGCCAAAAGCGCACAGATCAACCGGTGACCTCTGACCTCTGCGGGCCGGCTCTTTCGTGTGCAGGAGTATTCTGTTCCGCCCCGACCTGCGCATGCTGAGCTTCGACCAGTCCCATCGTGGCGTGTCCTCATCTCATCCTGTTCTGCCTCATCAGCGGGACGATGCAGGAGGGCGGGCCAGCCTTGGTGAGGAAGGGGTGTTTGAGGAGCTCGCTGGCCGTGGCCCGCTGAGCCGGGTCTCGAACCAGCATCCGGTCCAGGAAGCCTTTGAGCAGCGGGGAGACCTGAGAGAGGAAATCAGGTTGTAAACTAGGGCTGTCACGATGTTTTTACTTCACGATTATCATGGGCAAAAAATGTCATATTAACAATATTATCTCACTTAACTTTCTTGTGTGTTTTATTTTACTGCTTGTGCCTCTGTTTTATTGCTCCTTTGTAAAGTGTCTTTGAGTGTTTTTAAAAAGCGCCGTATAAATAAAATGAATTACTATTAGTACTGTTATTATCACGATATCAACAAAAATGCAAACAATAATGGTACCATCAATAAAATTGATCTTTAACTTTGTTCATGATGTTTTTCTCTTTTGGCAGATTAATTACAATCAAAATACCTGTCTAAGGTGGTATAAAGTGCAAATACACTCAATAGTAAATAGTAATAATGTAAAACACACGCTGTTTTCAAGTGGCACTGGATCATTTACACAATATTATCATATGCACGTTTTAAACGCGATATTGAAATGTCATTTTTAATACCACGCTTACCATCAATATCAGTATACCGGGACAGCCCTATTGTGAATGTTGCACAACTTGACAGCAAGTTTGCATCAGATTCAAAACTGTTTGTGTGTGTGTGTGTGTGTTTTGGTTAATTTCCCTCCCTTGCATGGTCAGAAGGAAGGAGCCAAGAATCAAAGAAGGTGCGTTTTACTGCCGTGAAACCAGTTGTCGTAACTCTTGCACAAAAGCCGGCGGTACCTTGTGCAGGTTCTTCAGTTTGGGAGGCAGATTGTCTCGGATCATCTTCATGGCTTTGAGCGGCGGCTCGTTGAAGTACGGCGGCTCCCCGTCCACCATCTCTATCACCATGATGCCCAGCGACCAGATGTCCACCTGGACAAAAGTGGAATTGAAGATTTGTTTGTTTTTCTTTGGAATCAAGTGTGTAGAATCATTGCGATCCAGTGAGGCGGGAGAGGGTGTGTGTGTGTTACCTCTGGCCCGTACGGCAGCCGCGATATGAGCTCCGGTGCCATCCAGTATGGCGTCCCGACCAGAGACTTCCTTCTCTGGACCTCCTTGGACACCTGAGCGCAGAAGCCGAAGTCTGACAGCTTCACCTGAAGACGGAAGGATGCAGGAGGGACGGACAACAAAGAGAACAAAGAAACATCAGTTATGACTGAGGTTGGACAGATGACTTTTATAATTCCCTTTCTTTCTACTTTTTACATTTCCGCAAATGGGAAAAACATATCAAAGATTTAAGGCAAACAAAAATGCTCGAAATGTAGCTGAAGTTTGCCAACCTCTGACCACAAGGCCGAATACTGAACTGACTCAGAAGCAGAAATGAAACGAGAAGCAGCACTGCGACACATGTAGGTCAAACCTCACACACACAAATCCTACAAGACGACGCCTTCACTGCACATATAAGCGAGCAAGTAACCCCACAGTGGACCGGAAACATCATATCTGAGCGCATCTGTGGAAATGTCGCCCTCAGTCACGACAGACCACCCTACACGCAGGTGCATTCAGAGATGCACACACCCATTCTGCTGACGAGAAACACTTCAGGCCTGGCTGAGTCAGGTTCCCCTGCCAGCTCAAACTGCAGGCAACGACTCACAAAAACAAAACTATCACAAATGGAACAAAACCTAGTGTAAAAACACCACAACAGCCACACATCAACATGAATAATTCGGTCACATTTCCATGTTGAAGGTTTACATAAAAAATACGTGTTCAATCCAGTTATAAAAGCGCATCACATGCTGCGGTTCGCTGTGTAAATAAATAATAAATATTATGTTCTGCAACTTTATTTGACTTTTTTTAGAAATCTAATTACCTTTATTTAACCAGGAGAAAATCCTATAGAGATTAAGAACCTATTTGTCAAGGGAGTCCTGGCCAAGATAGGCAGCAGCAAACACAAAACAGTTACACAGTTAAACCGTCAAAAAATCTACTATTGATTGAGTTAAATCAATAGTACATATAAAGTCAAACTCTGCAATTTCTGTAATTGTTATGTAGTTCTTCAGCAGGTCACAAAGCGCGCGTGTGTATGAAAAAAGGCATTAGTAGGAGCAGCATGAGGTGTGAAGCAGCGTCTGGAGGCGCGTTTTTGGTCTTATAGAGATGCAATAACGTTGAAGACGCACTTCAGTGTCACAATGAAGGCCGGTCGGATGAAGCCGAGGCGACGGGGGAAACCGCAGCTCAAAACCACAAACACTCATGTCAGAGGGAGGATGCTGTGGTGCATCTATATGTCTCAGCATCTTGTCTGACATGCATATGGCGAATGAATAACTTAAGCCAGTATTCTATGCTGTAATCAAGGTCATAATCGAAACAAAGTATTTATGCTTTATTTCCCACCCAATGACCACTGACAATCCGACTCATGTAAAAAAGGGAAGACAAATTAAATCTGTCCAGACTGAAAAACATAATTTGAGCGCCGAACCATAACAGAGGTTAAAAGATGACCTGAAAAAGGAAACGTCTTATCTGTAATCTCGAATTGCACTTGCTCAACAAGAGTGAGCGAATCAGTAGCAGGATGTGGAGAGCTATGGTGGAATACAACTCTGCTGGTCCCTGTGAATTTTCCGTTTACTCCACTGACATCGAGCCACTTATTTGGGCAAAACATTTCGTCACCGGGCCAGACAGACTCACCGTCTGTCACGGGGGCGTTTGCATGTTTTTGAAGTGAATTCCTGTAAGCATTATGTGTTATTGAGCAGCTTTTGTGATCGATTAGGAGAGGATGGGGAATAACACAAAAAGGCAGTGGGGACGTGTGTAAATATTTACTTTGCAATACCAAAACTGAAGAAAAATGCTGCAAAAAGTTTAGCTTTAAGTGGCTGTTGTGAAAACATTTGAACAAACAGGAATTGCCACACGACCAAACCTACTTGTGGTTCATTGTTGGCTCAGTGCGGATATAAAATGTCAACGCAGTGTCTATTTTTTTCATGCACAGCATCTGCCATGTAGGTTATCCTGGCAGATAATGCATGTGAAAGGTCTCTAAATGCAGCCATGCTAGTTTCATTTGTGCAGAAAGCAGAAACTTGCTTGCCATCCAGCAGGAAGTGATTTGGTATCAGCCACAGTTCTGTAATGGTGGCTGGTAGGGAGGCATTCAGTTCCTTTTACCCAACCAACATTTCCATTTCTATTCTAGTAAAAAAGGGTTGAGCTTTACCGCAGTGCTGCGTTTTTTTTTTGCATTGTCTGAAATAAACTTTGAATGAATTAAACAAACATTTTCATACTTCAGCGTTAAAGCCAATGCAGCAGCTGAAAACAGAGTGATGAGGAGAAGTGAGCGTTGTAGAGCACACAGAATACTCCCTTCTTATTCATATTTACTAAAAAAGTTGGAAAAACCTCTACATCTGCCAGAAAATACAAAGGGTTTTTTTCTCTCCTTGCCGCTCCACCTATTTCAGGAGAGCTGTACTGGTGGTTCTTGCACAATGCCTAATTAGGCGCTGCCTCTTTAAGCGGGAAATCGGCAAACGTTTGTGTTTTCTCAGTTTCTTTGACTTTGAGGGAAGCTTGTAAAGAAATCCATTATTGCCAACAGCCACTTCCCCCGGCAAAAAAACCAGCAGAGGCGTATCTGCATCCGAGACTAGGATACGTACCCGCCCGTCGTGAGTGAGGAGGATGGAGTCGCTCTTGATGTCTCTGTGGATCACACCTTGCGTGTGGAGGACCGACAAGGCCTTCAGGACAGACAGACACACGGTGGCGATCTGCTCCTCGTTCATCCTACACAGGAGAAGAAGAACATCAGTGTGATTATTGTAGATTTCCTTGGTTCACTCAAACGTGCACAAAAAGATTTGATTTGCTTCAGGGTTTATAGACGCCGTCTGCAGACATATTATACAAACGGCCGCTCTGTGAGAGATTAAAGAAAACTTGGCTATACTGCCCCCTAATGGAAGGAAGGAGACTTGGCGGGCGAGGGGTAAAATAGGTACATTCGAGAGGACAAGAGAAACTCACACATTACTGCAGATCAGAAATTACAATTGGGCGTACATGATAGCACACTGGTCAATCAATATAAAAACCACATTCTCACCCAAAACCTGTCTCACCTGGTGTGTGTCACTATGTCGGTAAGGGCTCCTCCCTCCAGGAACTCCATGACGACCCACAGCTCGTCTCCCACCAGGTAGCTGTTGTACATCTCCACCACATTCTCATGGTGGTAATCCCGCATGATCACCACCTGCAGTTTCCATGGAAACAGATGGAAAGTCATAAATGCAAGCTATAAACACAGTGCTCATTAGCCTCCAATGAATGTCAGGGCGGTGTTGTGAGTAGAGAAAAATATCATGTAAGCATAAGGTCAATACTGCAGAGCTTGATGATCTTACAAGCTACTACAATTGCAGATTTCAGTAGTTGAATGTGTGAGCAAAGCCAAGAATTTTACACATTACAATTCTATATTTTCACACACAAGAGAGACATCTTCATGGCTTAGATCATGAAAGAGAAAAATACAAGTTTATCTGATCGATTCTGCTTATTCCTATGTTATGTTTGACCATTTATAAGGCCACACAATTCTTTCATGAGGTAGAGAAGTAGTATAAGAGAAGGATCCGACACTGAGGCTTTGAATCACAGTGTCGACGCAAATGGCATTTACCGGAGGTCGGGAATTTTTACCTCATTAAAGAGAAGTTCCCTCCGCTGTTGCTTCCTCAGGTCCATCTTCTTCACGGCGACCAGCTTCCCAGTGGTCTTCACTGTGGCGATGCACACGATCCCCGTGGACCCCTCCCCTATCTTGATGTAGTGGTCCAGGTATGTCCGTGGATCGCCTGGGTCCACCACCATCTGCAGCGCCGCCCTGAACTGCTCGTGGGAAACTCTCTGGGGTTCCCGCTGCGGTGAGCGAGCCTGGGGTGGGGCACCGGACGACGACGGGGGGCCGGAGGGCACAGGCGGCCGCGGGGCGGGGACGTTGGGGTGAGGGGTGTGCGGGTGCTGGGTGCTCTCGTGGGATAGGCTCGGATGAGAGGTGTGGTGAGGATGTGGGTGGCTCACGGCAGGCTTGGAACTGGATGAACCTTTGTGGGAGCCACTGGAGGGGCCATTTTGCGGGGAGGAATCATGGTGACGAACCGGCTGGAAGGAGGAAACACAAAAACTGCCACCTGAGTTTACCCTTTTTTTCTCCATTACTGATGTCCTTCACTTCACTGTAAACTCGTCCTTAACGTTTGTGCTTTGCTGGGCTTAAGTTGTCATGCTATATATCATCCACAGTCAAACTTGAGGTCAGGCACAGTCGTATCTAAATGCACGCCTTACCTCGGGTAGCATAAATCATGGCACTATCATGGCATATCACTTTCATCTGCTTTTAGAGGAGAGGAGCTTCTAAATGTGACCAGGAAAACAGAAAGCAATGTGATCGGAGCTATCATCCATCAGCCAGCAGCTCGATTTGCATCTGCCTGCCCTCTTTTCGCAGCTTCCCTCGGGGCTGCTGCATCTCCTCCGACTGTCCTTCTCAGAAACGGCTGCCTTTCGTTCTGTTAATGTGACTGTCCTCACCTGCCCTGTGGGGCTGCGTCCTCCCTCACTGTCCGTCCTCGGGTAGGTGTTGAAAGGCCGATTGTTCTGCTGCGCCGTCTTCATCACCCCTTCCGACACGGGCAGGTTTGGGGTGCGGATATTGGGGCCAGACAGAGGCCTCTTGTCCCTGGGGGATTGAGGGCTGCCGTCCCGCGCCACGTAACTGGACTTTGGCCTGTGGTCACCATGCTGATCCCTGCGGACCACTTGATCCTGGAGAGAGGGGGGGTTGAGATGATAAACAGGGATTGTTGGCAAAGATGGACAGAGGACAGGTGAGAATATGAACAGCTACAAGGTGGATGTCATGTTGCAGGGCGAAAATACATTAAGGACCCCCTCTGATGTCACATCAGTTACTGTTACATTCAATTGACATGAATTACTGTGACATTTAATTGACATGAATTTCAGGGGTCCCTTGGGTCTCTACCTGGTCCCGGTCTCGATGCTCTCTGTCCCTGTGAGGAGGAGGGGGCGGGCCGGAGCCCGGTCGGTCCCTGTGGGCTCGACTAGGCTCCTGTCCCCTTGGCTGCTGCTGGGGGCGTGGCTGTCCTCCATCGTCCCGTTGAGAAGAGCGTGTTGTGTGCTGGCCGTGGCGAGGGTCACCTCCACTCTGGTGGTCCGGTCTGGGACGGTCTCTGTAACGATAAAAATAAAGGTTAGTTATGTTTCTGTTTCTGCCAATAACCGCGGTGTTAAAGCGGCGCATTTACTACAGATCAAGTATTATTTTTGTGCATTCAGTCTACTACCTTTCTGAGTGCGAGTACTGTCTGTGATGAGGATCTCCGTTCTCCTGCCTGCCTCCTCCTGAGGAAGAGTCCCTGCGAGGTTGGACGGGCGGGCTGCCTCGTCGCAGTGAGTTGGAGCGAGTCACAGACATTGTATCAAACTCATCCAACAGCCATGTCAGAGAGCCGTCTACTGCCAGCTTGTTGCCACGCACAATTGTCTTGAGATTTGGTGGGGAAAACAAAACAAAGAGACACAGTTAGACCAGATGTTCACAATAAAGACATTCACTGACATCACACAGAAAATAACGCTTTACCGAGGACTCCAAACTGAATTTTCCTACCTTGTGTGGCTCTACAGTAGTGATGACAGTTGCGTCGATGAAGGGTTTGGGCCTCTTGGCCGTGTCCTCGATGAGAGACTGCCATTGCCGCGGCAGACCAACAAACTTCTGCTCCTGCTCGTCAAAGTCTGTGTGTACGCGATGCTCGAAATTAGATGGAGCTGAGATCTGGATGCGAGACTTCTTCTTCTTGGTGAACATGATGGCGGCTGAAGCAGCTGCAGCCGAGCATCAGACCTGCAGGTGGGAAGGAGGGGGAAAATGTTAACACAAAGCCAAAGATTGAAAAAATATGCAAGTACCGTACGCAGGAAAAACACAAAGCCTGTCGGTATACAGGAGACAGACTTTCTATATACTCAGGTGTTGTCTCTACTCTTTGAAGAGATGACACTTCTGTAGAAGCACAGCTGCTGCATCACTAAAAAAGGAGAAATGCTTCCTCACAGTCAAGACAACCAGCTAGAACAGGTTGAATCTATGCTGGAAGTTCTTAAAAACAATAGACAAACAAAAATGTGTCTGCAATGCACCATCAGTCCAAGAAAATAGCTGCATAATGCAGTCTGGACACCAATGACTAGATACAGGGAATTTTTCTACATAAGTATATTGACCAAATGCATTCATGTTTTAATCTGAGAGAGGTATCAGGAAAGAAAAAAGATGAGTACGAAACATCCACCTGCCACATCATCATATTGACACCTACTGCCCTGTAGCATTCTATTTTAAGAACAACTTGATCCTTAATGGCTATGATGAAGAAAACCAGCTGAACCGGCGTTGTATATATTGACCCACTCTGACAATTGTTCCAAGTGGACAATCATGACTAAGTACTTTTAAGTCATATCCTGCAGACAGGAAGTGAACTGATGAAGATTTCCTGGATGTTGTCTCCACCAGCACACAAATCCGTGAATTCATCAGGTTATGTTTGAAGTCCTTTTTGCTTCACCTTTAAATTTTCCAGTTGCAGACTCAAATTTGGTTGTTTGTACAGTTTCATAACAAGAGCATCTTTGCAGATATAACCCCATAATTAGTGGAATCGTGTGCTGCTGTGGGCGAGTGGAATAAAAACCTGCATGTGTTGGAGAAACTCTGATGTGAACACAATAACTCTCCACTGCTGCTCCTCTCACTACTTGTGTGTGACCAGTCTGCCTTTCACGTTTCATCATGTTAAACTGCCTCAATTCATCAAATACTTTTTTGGATCATTCAAAATGTTCAGTTGAGGCAAAGCGAAAAAAAAGGGAAGAATTTTACTACTTTACTTTGAATTCAACCATGAGTTTCATCTTCAAGCTCGCTTTTCCTTTTATTTACTCAATGTCTATACTCATCTTTTCACTCTACCCATTCCTGCACAAAAAGAATAAGGTTTTATCTTCCAGGCCAAACAACCCAGATGCTACTGGATGCATATATAGAGACACTCCCAGTTGTCAAACAGAGGCTCCCTGGAAGTCGGAGTGTTATAAACATACTTGGACCCTGCTGAGCACCTGAGCTGAGAGGGCAGAAGGTCTGATCGGGCTGTGTTCTTCAAAACACTGAGCCCAACTCGGCCCGTTTGCTCTTCAAAAGAAAAGAACAAAAGTAGGGAACGTTTAGAAAATAAAAACAGGACAATGAAAAAGGTGCAGGGTGGCGGGTGAAGGGAGGCTGAGCTGAGCAAAAGGGCAATCTGGACGGGTCATGAGTAAGAGGGCGTGAGTCATGCTGCCGAGCTCGGTCTGTAGCACTAATAGAGCCTTTCACAGCAGGAGTGTTTGAAGTCTAGCGAGACCCGCCCATGAACATGCTGAGAAAATCGAAGTTTGCAGCCAACAACATAGCTTTGACAGGACACAAGGCTTCAACGACAAACATGACTTTCTGATTATTATCAAGTCGAAAGAACAGGAAACAACATCTGGAGATGACGGTGGGTGTTCACGCTTCATGAACAACTGCAATTGAAAAAGAAAGTGGCCAAACAAATCAAACTACTTTGGACTGATGTAAGGGAGAGTGTCAAACTATCATGCTTTGCTCATTTCACTAATTAAAACACACAAGCAATATAAAGTTGGTGGAGCTGGATTCAACCACCGCCTAGCAACCAGCCCTGCCTTTTATTAAGCATTAGGAGAACTTTCTCATAACAGCGAGATTACAACACTGGTGTTAAATGCCTCTTTGCAGTTGTAATGAGCCTGTTGACAACAGAGAAAGGGGTTATAAATCACAGCGGAGGCCCATCATTAGTGTTCGGCTGAAGCAGCAATACAGTCAAGAGTCAATCAATGTGTCCCCACACCAGGACACATAACTACTGCCTGAAGGTTAACATTTATTAAGAACCTCATTTTACTGAAATAATGAATCAAAAGGCACTGGTAGCCTGTGATTAGATTGACTATCTGGAAGATGGAAATGGTTACAAATGTCAACTAATTTTGTTCTAATGTCATATTGAATGCACAAGGAGCTTCGACAGACTATAAATCTGCAGAGGAAAAACTGAAATTGGGATTCAGAATCACATTGTGTGTCTCATATTCACAGACAGTGGTCTGGCTGGTAACCAAGTACAATCATGGTTTTCAAATTCCATGGGGGCTGCGAGTGAAAAATTATCAAATTGTATCACCGTAGTCAAGACACAAAATGTGATAAGGTTTAGTCGTAATGATACAAATGGACGAAATCAGATTACAGAGAGATCCTTTTTGATGTGTGTGCAGGGGCTTCATTAACTGCGTGGCATTACCCAGGTCTGGCTGTGATTAACACGTAATTGTGGGTGCAAGTCGAGGGCTAAGAGTCTGAGCTAGATCAGCTCAGTGTCTGATAAATTGCACATGATCATGAGTAACACTTTGACAAATTCTGCAGCTGAACTGCAGCTGATGAGGTGATGTCATCAATGCTACACACACATACAATGGCACGGTGTATGTAGTGGTAGCAATAAGCTTTGGAGGTGTCAGCTGCACAGAATTATCTTAAAGAACAGCTCAAACACTTTCTGAAAAAGAGGAAAAAGAATCTCTTGTATTAAAAGACCAACAAAAAAAATGCATGCATATCGGAATCTGAGGTCGTTTCAAAAACCTCCTGCATCCTGCACTAGAAATATGAATGTCTGTTTGTACATTGAAGTACGTTACCAAGACAACTGCTTTCATTTTAATACGTAAAAAGCACCGGCAAAACACCTCAGAAAAGAAAAACCTTCCTAAACTGTACGACTCTTGCAGTGACAGACAGAGTCAGGTGGCGGGCAGGTGTGAGGCGGGGGGCAGGGGGGGTCACACATGAGGATGTGGCAGACACCCATAGTTGATTTAGTGCCCGGCAGGTCTGAGTTGAGATGAGTGAAAAATCAGCACACACACACACACACACGCACACACGCACACACGCACAATCTGCCCTCCAGAGCTCTTTGCAAAATGATTTCCTGCAAAATGGTGTGAGACAGAAAAGCCCCCATGGTGGGCTCTCTGACTTCAGGCTAAAATGGGCTTCGCACTAACACCGCTCATGCTCTCACACACAGCGCAAAGCTAAAAGCAATAAAAGTGCCCCTCCTATTACAGAGCAGACCCCTCCCTGAACACAACAATCCCTGTAGTTAGTTACAGCTTCCCCGTGTTTTCCCCTCCCTCCCATTTGCACGCCATTGCCCTCTCATCACCACCGTCTCTCCCGTAACCTCGGTCTGCCTCTGTCTGTCCCTTCACCCCAGCATTCCCCTCACACTCTCCACTCTCGCCTTTGATAAGATTCCCACCCTCCACCCACTCCTCTCTTAGATATCGCTACACTCAACCTCGCTCTCCCTTCGCTCGCTCACCGCTCGTGTCTGCCTGGCTGAGCAGTGAGAAAGCCTGTCCGGTCAGCGGGCCGGAGCCAGGCTGATGAGCTCTGGATGAAGCCGCTGTCCACCAGCCTGATTCAAGAACTACACATGGGTGGTCCGTGAGAAAAAAAACACTAAGTCACCAGGCCTTTCTTTTTTTAAACTGAGCAACATCGCTGATAAGAAGACTCCATTTCTATGCTAACTCGCTCACTCAGACTGCATCAAGTAAAGCCAGCAAAATGCCATCCCGGTGTGTGTGACGGCTTCTGAAAGCATTCAGGCAGTCAGAAGAAGTTGTCGGTGCCGAGTGCGACACTGCCCCCCACCCCACCCATCCAAAATTTCCCTTTTGCACAGATGTTGAGTTGGCCCCATGACTGATGCCTTTGTGGGTGGAGACAGACCAACTGTCTGGTCTTGAGGGATGTTTCAAAAAAAAGAATATTATATTTTAGAGAAATTATGTCACATAATAAGTAGATATTATACAGAAATGTGCAACAATGGCACAACTATACAATGTTCAGTTGGGATGACCCAGTGTAGATACCCAGAAAAGAACATTACAATTACTGATTATTCACTTTAGAGCCCAAAAAATTACAATATTGAACAGAGGCCAGAGTGTGGGTCTGCTTTATGATGCGAGGTGAAAGTGGCGTTGATCGAAATATGAAAGAGACATACTCGTGCATTCATCAAGCGCAAACATCCGTGTAGACCTCTGATAAAAAATGGTTAACACATAACTGGTCAACCACTGCCTTATCACAGACATATTCGTGCTAATGTCCCACAAAGTCACGATCAGAAGATTAGCATTGATCCAAGTTATCACAAGCAATAAACGTCTCATTCTATTAAATCCAAGTTGTCATTAAATTTGGGATGAAGGGATGACATTTGGGAAGATCACACAGCACATCGGCCACAACAAAGAAAGCATGTGTCACATAATTCCATGCACCGCTATAATGATTTT
>CAESWR010000635.1:1030209-1045077 GCA_903171835.1 Mullus surmuletus | reverse complement strand
GGAGTGAGAAACAAAAACAAACAAACAAACAAACAACAGGGCGATACTCACGTCCAATGACAGGAAGACTTTTAGCCAGCAGCGACGCAACATCCACCTGATCTCATGTCGGAAACACGGCGCGGGACGAGGAGGGGGAAGCTGATTCCCTGCAGCAACAAAGTTGTTTCCGCGAACAGACCAAACTCGGTTACGGCATCGGAAGCCTCGCTACGTTTTCTCACGCACGCGTTCTTTAAAAAAAAACAACAAAAAAAACAAAAACAAAACAACGGTGGCGTAAACGGCAGAGTTCTCAAACGTGTTGTAGCTCGGAGCTGTAAATATAAAGTGTGTCGCATTCCTATGGTTTCAGCAAAACGCGGCCCAGTATCATGACGTCACCGGGAGAGGGAGCGAGAGAGAGAGAGAGAGAGAGGAGCGAGGGGGGCGTGTACGCGCGCGCGCGGGCACGAGCGAATGGCTCCGGCGCTGTTTGAGCGCACGAGCTCGTTACCGGCTGACAGGTGAACCTCCATCTGCTGTTTACTTTGGAATACTGAGCAGGAAAAATATACTGGGATGACAGTGTTTCCCACACAGTGTCGATTTACTTGATGGTGATGGAAGGCAAAAGCATGTCACGTGACTGACAGATTCAGCAATGAACTAGCCACAATTATCAAATTGTTGCTTTACTATCTAAATAAATTCAAATTTGTGAAAGACTATTTACTGTAAATATTTGGGTTTCATTTACCCAGATGGGCGAACTGACCCGGGAAACAGAGTTGACATTTATCTGTACTAGTTAGGCAACAATGTAGGTCAAAGAGGAAGGTGTATTTCGAATTCACAGGCTGAGATTTATGTCGCTTTTGTGTTTTGTCACATGACATCATGACTCACTTTGATGACGTAGCTCAAATTACAGCTATTCATAGCAGTGGAAGTGGGCTATTGTGAAATACCATGCCTGCTTGCTAATATAAACAAATCCATCACAAACACATTACAGGGGAGGACACACAGCCAGTCAAGTAGTTTCTACAATACAATTCAGTATGCAGGTTTTTCTTGATGTCTCGTTTCCTCAATAATTAATGACACAGGGCATCAAACAAGTTATCTCAGCCATGGTAAAGTAAAAACATGCCGCACTATTTGTACCATTTCCATCAGAAAATAGTAAATTACTTCAAACAAATCTGATTGTTGAATTGCCAAACTCCTTATCTGCTCTAAAACAGACGATAAAGTGATCAGAATCAATGAGGAAAAAGCCTGCAGACCTGACTCTGAGAACAAAAAACACAGCCGGAATAGGTCCGCTCGATGACTGCGAGCCAAAAACACACAAACCTGCCAATCCGGAGGCCCAGTTCAAACAAAGCATGTAGTGTTGCAGCCAATGAGGGATGACTTCCAGAGCCAGGTTGAGGAATGTGGGAAGGTCAGTGATAACGGCGGTGGAGCTGGCAGCATTTGCACGGAGCAGGCGAGCTAGCGTACACACACTTGCCCACGCACACACATGGAACACTGGCGAGTTGATGCTCTTTGCCTCGTGGTTACTCGCAGATCCACCGATATGTCTTTGTCAAGTTTAGAGGAAGGAGGTCATGAGCTGCCTGCAAGTTCAAGACCAGGAGTTCAAGGGTCACCTCAAAACAAAAACACTGCCATTTTAAGACTGAGGCAACTCAAAACAATACATGTGCAAAGACGATTTCCTGTTCCACACTGTTGGAGAACGATAAAGAAAAAACAGCAGGTGTGGTGAGAAAAATGTGTAATAGTCATCATAGCGTTCATGATAAATCACAGAGAATAACTCACAGCTGTGAAGTGTACATGATACAAGTGGACGAGTATGGGGAAATGTATTGTTTTTTTTAACTGCGTTAGAGGAATACATAAACTTGATTATCAACTGCCTGACTAAAACTGACTTTCTGGGAGCCACTTTCTTGTCTTAATGGATGCATTTCATCATATAAAAATCATCCATGTCGCCACTCGGTTCTCAATCTCTTTAAACTTAATGGATAAAAACAAGTTTCCCTAATTGGATGTCCCTCAGATAGCATCAATATAAACATGTGCTTATCATGTCATTACCTTGTCCTCGGATGCTTTCGTAATAACCTTTGCTCCAGCGCTGTGCAAAGGTTGTGCTAAATACCAAAGCGTGCTGTGAAACACATGAATCAGCCATCATTACATGGTTATAGCATGTCTTCAGAAACCAATATAGTAAGATACATGTTGTTGTGAATGAGCAGAATGGTCATTGCTCCACCATCTGGATGGCGATTTACTGTCTGTATATCAATTATGCAACAGCAAATAAGCGAATGTAAGCAAGACATTTTGATTAAAAATCTGTCATGTGAATCAGGATACACAATGTTGGCTTTTTGCCGATATTTTGAAACTCTTGTGGACAAAGTTTTTCTGCTTTTTTGAGTGACTTGCAAAGATATGGACAAAGGTGGGAACAGGTGTGTTCATCTATCAAAGTATCTGTGAGCAATCATTTTCATGCAAAAGCTTATAATTGAGCATTTCTCACCCATTCAAAAAAGAAATCACTGGTATCATTTGTTGTGAGCCTGTACTGGTTAGCAGCAGTAATGATGAAGCATTCTGATGCTACAGCCAAAATTCTGCTACAAAAGTCCCGCCAGTGTCATCCAGACTATTCCAGTCTTTTGGGAGTGAGGGGGGAAAAAAGTAGCCTTTTCCTGCGTATTTACCCTCCCACCATAACATGCTGCTATTCACTAGTATTGCAACATCAGTTGAGTTGAGGTGAAAGACAGTCCCCATCCAGAACTCTCTCCGCATTGTGTGTGTTTGTGAAAACCTCCATATCATGAGGAACGTGCAGGTCCAAGCTTGATTTTTCAGCAGAGATTAACACAACTGTACATGCAAACACAAGAACAAACCGCTCAGTCTGTGTGTGCAAAGAAGGAAGCACGCACGCGTACACGCATACACGGGGGCTACAGGGCGGATATTCATTGCTGTTATCGTTTTAGATATTATTCATTCCCCTCCTTTTTAAAACCATAACCAGCTGGATATGGTTTTTGTCATCAATAAGTAAGTCCTACTAATTATTTAACAAACTCACATCTGGGATCTAACCAGAAATTCTTATCACTGAAATGAAAGGAGTCTGTTAAAGTCTCTAATTTACAACCACTCAGCCCATGAATGGCCATACTTTGGAAAACAGGGGTGAGAGAAGTTCAATACGCATCAAGGGTGTTTAAAGCACCAAGTTTTATTCAGACATTTTGACAAAATGGCTGAAATTTTGCTCAGGAAGCATGGTGGCACGTGTGCAGGAGTGTAAATCAGTCAGTTCGACTCCGGGTGTTAAAAGAATGCAGCTGAATCATTTTGTGGCTTTGATAACAGCTGCTGTGCTCTCTGGCTAAACACATATCAATCTTCTGATTTTCTCCCCTTGCCATCATCTCCAACATCACATCCATTGTGCACAAAGCTGGCCTGTACTCCAGACTTTGAGGTTGACACTAAGATTCAAAAATAGGCCTGTTATTGTTAGGTTATTGAACTGGTTGTTTTTTTTCAAACGGTATTCTTGCCTCTGTTCCTGAGCACCTAGAGGGCCATGTTGATGTTGGCTTCTGCACTCATTCCAGCAAGGATCCCGCCCCCCCTTAAGGCAATAATCTTGGCCGTTTCTCCCGGTTACGGGGAAGAATCATAATGTAGGGTCTGATATGACCATCAGAGGGATTTTTTTCTCCCCGTTTCTTTTATCCTTGCTCCACACCTAGTGCTTATTTAATCTGTTTCCACTCAGACATTCTTGATCCTTCACTTCACCAGGAGGGTCTGAGCACTGCTGACAATGCAACAGCTTCATTTATGATACTGTAGTAAGTTTTCATCAAAATATGAAAAGGAAAACAAATGTATTTGTATCTTTTGAGCAGGTCATTAACAAGTAGGGCTGAGTATCATTTAGAATTTTTCGATACCAGTACCCTTAAAATGTTACTGATACCAGTTGAGAACTTCATTTGATACTTTTTGTTACTTCATTCAATAATCATGCGAATACCGAACAGAAAGCAGTTTCGATACAACTTGGTACTGGGTTGTTTCGGTCGATACCTTCGATACCCAGCCCTATTAACAAGATAAATAAAACTCTGATAACAGAAAAACTTGGATAAATTCTTTTTGACGATTTTCTGTCCACTCACTCCACCAAAATGTGTTCCTCCATCACTCCCCTGACATGAGGTGGAGTCGGAGGGTTTCACTGCTGTTTTTCTCTCCAGCTCGGTTGTTTGGCTGTCAGCCTTCTGCTGATGCTGACCCAGTGTTACCTCTGCAACCCCTCCCTTGTCGCTTCACTCTCTCCTTGGATTCTACACAACCAGAGACATACCTTCAAGTACAGGACACAGATCCACTTTTATCTTTGCTCCCGATTTCTGTCCGCCCAATTCGACATCATGTGACTGGTTCTCTTTTTCTCACAAACACTCTACCCCCCACCCCTTCTTTTTTGAGCCAGTGCCATCTTCTTTTTTTCACAAACCTGATACTGGGAGAAAGATGAGAGACCTTGCATGTTTCCATGCTTTCTGAACCAATACAGCAAAAACTAAGCCAAGGAGGAAACAAAGAGGACAATGCAAAAGACAATGGTGGGAGGTGGTAAATCCAACTGCCCATTTAGCTGAAAATGACAGAAAACTAGAGTTACACACTCTCATCTCTTCTCCAAAAACAAAATAATACTTGATTAACTGGGGGAAGTGTACAGACACGTTAAACTTTTCCAAATTGTCAAAACCACAGCTGAGCAGCATTTTTGATACAGGAGTCAAGGAAATCCAACACTCCCTCGTCACTATTTAAGCAGACATGGCAAACATATTAGCAAACAGTTGCTTCTTTTTTTCCTTAAACATATCAAGCAGTTGCAGAGCTACACTATCACTCACTTGGTATTGTGTTTCTTTCTAATGGGTGGACAGAAACATGGCTCTCCCTCTCAGTTAAACACTCGGCTCTCTGGCCAGGCTCTTGGCTATGTTTGTTCGCCACTTGCTGCTCCTTTTTACAGGTTTTCTCTAAAAACAACTGCTGAGTGCAGTGGAAAAGACACCCCGAGAGCAGTGAGAGTCAACCATAATAGTTATGTTGCAGCCAGAGATCAGAAACTCCCTATAAAGCTCTGAAAGCAGAGGGGAGCCACAGAGTCAGGTGATAATTATGTGTGGGGTCATTATTACAAACAGCGCCTCTGACATCACTTACTGTCATCTGATATAGTGATGCTGCAAGTTCCACGCATGACTGTAGCTAAGACGGCTGTCACGAGTGTGCAGGCTGATGACCCAATCGATGCTTATTGCTAATCTGAACACATCTTTACAATCCAAACACCCTTGCGTATGTTGATGTGGGAGCTCCTAGGAGTTCAACAGCAGCTGTGTTTGTCTCTGTTCATCTCCGGGGGACCCATAGGTCAACTCACATCAATCTAACGACAACATCCCCTCTGCTATTAGTTCCCCCCTCCTGGAATCGTCTTTCGGCAGTCATCTACAGTTCATGATAGTCTCCACCTTCATGACTCACTCTCCCACCGGTGAGCCGCCATAAACACCCTTCCTGCAAAGCTGATTTTGTTTTTCAGACAGGGCCGGCTGGCAAGAGCAAATCCCCCAAATATGCTTTGATGGGTACCTTGAATCTAAGTGGATTCCAGATGTTGCTTTTGTTCACCTCAATGTGCTTTCATCCTGGATATGTAAACAGCGCATGCAAGAGTTGCGGGGATAATAGAAATCAAATCTGCTGACACTTTCTGAAGACTCTGCAATTCCTTAAACATATGGGAAATGTCTTCAAACACAATGGTCAACCGCTTTGGCAAAGTGTTACAGTCTAAATAAAATATTGCCAGTTTGCTTGGCCCAGAAACAGACAGCTCAAAAATGTCAATTCTCGTTTTTAGTCAACAATGATAAAAACATCCAATCAACAGGTGCCGTCTCATATATTCTCACAAGGAACCAAAGGAAGCAGATCAAATGTCTTATCACAGCTAAACCTGTAGGACTTGTTCACTTCTGCTGTCTATTATCAGTTCAAGTAGTTGTTTTTCAGTGCAGAGAGAGAAAAATGCCTTTTACATTAAGGTCTGCTCAAAATTCTGAGTGCCTCAGTTCCCTTCACTATTAGTAATAGCTTGACAGCTGTGAGGGGAGAAGAAATCTATTTTAAGAAGAATATCAGAGCAAAAAGAGATGCTATCAAAGCCCCAGTTCAGTCAAAAAACGTGCTGGTAACAACATGTATTAAGAAACAATTAAGGGCCAAAACTCATGTAGAAATGATGAAAGCACTTTCACTTTATGCAATGCTATCCACCTTCTTTCAATTCACACCTCAGTGAGTAGGGAAAGGAGCTCACATGGATTTCATGGTGACAAATGTCTTTTTTGATATGTGCAAGGAAGAGTGCTCACGCTGCAAGCAAGTTTTTCTTGTTAGATATGTTTAATTTTCCCTTACCGGTTTCCTTATCTTTCCTCCGATTCATTAGAGCAGAAACAGAAACAATCTAAATTCCTCCTCAACTACCCAGCAACAGGGAAGATGCTACGTATTTTTTCCGTGCAGAAAAAGATCATAGCATCAACTAGATCACCTCTCAAAGCTGGAGACTACTGCTGCAGATGAATACAGCGTCATCTGACTTGCAACTCCCGGTGGCTTCCAAATTCCTTCCTGACAGATGCAGAGGGTGATTTTGATCGGTGTACTCACTAGAGAGGTATGCAAGAGAGGAGAGTGACCCTTCCTCAAACGGCTCTGGCATCCAAGGAATGTGTGATTCGCCCAGCACCAATCGCACGACCCTGCTCACCAACCGAGTGCCAGCGACATCTCGCATCCACTCACACACAAAAACACAACCTGCACTCCCAAAGCATGTGTGAGCCTCGGGCACTTTACAGCCATTTACATTGGTACCAGCTGACAGGAAAAGAGGAAAGATCAGAGGATGGGGAGAAATGCAATAAAGCACAAGGGTCGAGGAGAGACGACACACTCTCAGACGGCCAATATCCTCTTTCCTGCATCAGCCTCCACACACACACACACACACACACACACAATGCACTCTTTGCAGGTGAAAAACACAGCTGAACATGGCTGCAGTGAACCGGAAACACCGAACCCACTGGTAAGTTGTATTATCACAACAAAAAAATCTGATAAATGACAATGAAAGCACACACACACACACACAAACACACAATGCACTCTTTGCAGGTGAAAAACACAGCTGAACATGGCTGCAGTGAACCGGAAGCATCGAACCCACCGGTAAGTTGCATTATCACAACAAAAAAATCTGATAAATGACAATGAAAGCAGACACACACACACACACACACACACACACACACAATGCACTCTTTGCAGGTGAGAAACACAGCTGCAGTGAACCGGAAACACCGAACCCACCGGTAAGTTGCACTATCATAACAAAATAATCAGTTAAATGACAATGAAAGCACACACACACACACCAAAAAAGACCCAAATGTCAGAGTTTGTGGACCCAGGTCGCCTCTTGGATCTGCCAGTAAGCCGTCCAGCGAGCTTAGAGGGTCTTAGCATGGAAACGCCGCCCTGAGTTTGTTTAGGCGCTCATTTGTTCCGCAACTTTAACAAGTCGCCCTCCACTTCGAACCCCGGCCTCGCTTCCTCACAGCCTCCACACCGACCCCCCGCGGAGCACCCATCGTGTGCGAGCACCGCGGGCCGAGCAGAGAGCAGTTAGCGCGGGCTGCTCGGAGCGGGCTGAGCTGGGCTGAGCTGACTTCAGAGCAGCTAACAGCTAGCAGCGGCTAGCGGCGGGGACGCGGAGCGGAGACGCGCCGTAAGCTAGCGCGCAGCTCGCTCCGACTTCACGTACCGCGGACAAGTGAGTTCACTTACCCCGAAAAATCCCGGGGAAACCCGTCTGTGTCGCCGCCGAGGCGTGGGGAACCGCCCGTGCGTGCTCGAACACGGCAGGAGGGGACTAAACTCTGAGCAAACTATGAGACATTAGCCGAAGTCTCACTTTCCCGGCGCCATGTTGAACAGGGGGATACACTACATCCGGGAAACTGGAGGACGGCACCATGGCAACCGAGCGTGCCACCGGGGAGGGCGGGTTGCTGGATGGGAAGTGTTCACAGACTGCTGGGTTTGAAGATGCTGGGTGTGAAGTATTGACCGGCGGCCACCTTTATTCAAACACTTAACACTCCGTTACTTTGTTTTATTGTTAAATCTCTCACTGTGTTCTTTCATCAGTTGTTTTATTATGCCATGTTTCACTGTGTTCTTTTCTTTGCTTGTTTTATCTATTTATTTCACTGTTTTTAACTAAACTGTAAAGTGTCTTTGAGCGTTGGATTATTATCATTATTATTATTATTATTTTTATTACTTAACACGCCGAACGAACAGGTGGCAGCACAGCGCCATATTTGTCAACCCATCACCATGTAATTATTATTATTATTATTATTATTTTACTTTTATTTTATTGTGTACAGAAAAAGTACAACAATGCTCAGGATAAAAAGCAGTTAAAAAATCAACGTTTTAATTCATTCTAAATGGGTTTTATGCACAGATGTACTACTTCCTGAGTTGAAGCTTCTTAATTCCCTTCATGTCATGATTGAACACACACTGATTAATCAAGGTGTGCGTGCTACTTGACCCCTGCAATCCGGCACGCCTAGATTTTTAATGCTGAAAATGCGCAGAGTAAAGTCTCCCAGTATGTCCCAGATAACTGTCCATCTCCACCATGTTTTCTAAACGTCGTACCGCATACACTTCACCTATCTAGTATTTAGCATCTAGTCATCTTGACTGGAAAGAAACCTAAAAGCTACAACACAGCTGTCGAGCTAAATTGCAATAAAGATCACTCTGAATAGTTTTGAATAACTATTTTCCAATGTAAATAAGGCACAAAAATGATCAGTTTGCATAATTCTTGCTGACTAACTGTGTGACCTCTGAGAACCGATGTTGGTGCCGTGAAAAGATGTGAAGCTGGCATCACTGCTCCCGTACAGTCAGGCTCCGCATGGTGTCATGGGAAACATGGCTGCAAATTGAGGAGGAGGAGCAGGATCAAAGGAGGCAGAGGGCATCAGAGGAGGTCAGGGATGATCAGGCAGAAATGTTTCAAAGGACCCACAGAGTTTTAAAGCAAGTAGCTGATACAGCATGCTCCCCAAACCGAAACTCTCACCTCCACTGCAGTCTCTGAGGGTTTCTTTGCTGAAAACAGTTTTGTTTTTTCATTTTTTTAATGTACAGTTCCCAAAACCACCAGGAATCCCTTCTGCTTGTCCTGGATTGGTTGAAGCCTGCACTTAAGTACTATAAAATACATACTCTCACAAATACTAACTGAGCATATAGATGTACATTTTTCCAGTCATGGTTGAATGTATTTGGTCAAGTTGCCTCAAATCTTGAAAACAACTTTCCAAATCCCATGTTACAATGCAGTGCTTAGTTCATTTGTACAACACCTCCATCTTGTGGTCAAATGCATACACTGCACAATCCCGTCCCCACAGTGTGTGATGAGTGTACCTCGGCTTAAGAGAAACTGATGATGGTTATGAAAATAACGACTGATTTTAATATAAACCCACGTGCCAATATGATATAGATGTGATATCTTTACATAGAAATGAAATTAAGCTGGGTTTTATCCTTAAATGTTGGTATTTGTTTATTAATTGTACACGCTATCATGTGGTATAAATGTTTCCACTGCAAAATATTAAGTTACTCAGGTGATTTTCCTTCTTTCTTCAGGAACACTTTTTATAATAGAATAACCTCAAGATTAAACAACACAGTGTCTCGAGTAAATTCAGCTGTTGTTGCAGTGGAAGCAAACAAAAGATAATTGTCAAATATCAGCAAGTTTTTCTCATCGCCCTGCAAATCCAGATCAATATTCTCTGAAAATGCTGAAACAAGTAAACTCCTCTCCTGTGTTTCTTTCTCTGTCTGCGGAGGTGTTTTGCTGAGCATGCTTTCTCTTTTCCAGCTTCTCATTACCTCACTGAATGTATTGCCTTCATTATATCTACTTTGACATCTTTGCGTTTCTTTATCCGGTACTTTTCCCCCCCTAACAAGCACAATGTGAAACATTACAGGTTGGTGAAGATTCTCGTTGTTCCAGGTCCTTGTATTTAAAGTAGGTTGTTTGCATGACATCAAACAAACAGCAATTTTAACTCTTTCTCTTCTTAAAATGTTAAAGTCTTTGGATACAGCGGGTCGGGTTGGGAAGACGCTTTCCTAATTTCCCCATCTCCGCAGTCCAGTGGTTTTTGCTGAGCGGCCACACTGGTTTCCTTCCTGCCCTGAACTAATGACAGTCATCTCGTGATGGTGCCAAGCAGAGGCGTCGTCATCAATCCTCCCAGCGATCACTGGCGGGATAATTACTTTAACAGGAGGTCAACTGTGTCGCACCAGAGTGGTGAGGATGGGCGGGGTGGTGGCTCACTGTAAATTATAGCCCAGTTTCACCAGTTTGATCTTTTATTTACCATGAGTGTCTGAAATACGACCCTTAAATCCTTTAAACACAGGAATTAGTTAAAAGTAGGCTATTGCCAGGCCAACCAGAAGACAAATCTGCCGTGTTTACAAGCGACTGCAGTGACATCAGGAGGAAAAACAATCTTCACTGCTTCTTTTACTGACTGCAAATGTATATTTGGAGAGCTTCAAACACTTAGTGGCTGCTTGCCAGGAACCGCTAAACATTTACCTCACAGGTTCTTCGATCAGTCACGCTTTAGAGTGAATTTGCAGCATCTAATTTTATGCGATGCTTGTCTCTCTCTTGTTTACTGATAAATAACTTACGCTGATGTCCGTCCTGACACAGCTTCACGCCTGAAGGTCACTGAGCTTTCGGCTACGAGCCAACCTGCCCGAGGCGCAGCAGCTCGACCCCCTCCTCCAGATCAACACTCATTGCAATCCTTTCTGACTCTGACATCATGGGAAGAGCTCCATTTAAACTGAAATACCTGCTTAAGGCCCTTTTCTTAGATTTTTTTCAGATGAAAACGAAATACATTAATAAAACCTAAAAAGGGCATGGTGAGTGTCGTCCTTCATGGTAATTAACTCTGATAATGGTGTCAGATCACGACATGCGTGACCTCACCTCTGCGGATGTCCATTGAAGCCCTTTGGCCCAAAAGGACATTTGGCTCGAAACCTGCTTTCCCGATATCAGACAGAATTGTCAGCTGGTCACACTCTGATTCCATCGCTCAGCTTCTAGACTTTGGCAAGAAACCTGCTGCATGTGAAACACGTTCTTGTCACCCTGCAGGCTGGACGCCTGAAATGGAAATCATCTGTGTGTTGATTCAGCCACATCACCCTCCCCGAGGCGCTCGATCAGTTCAGGAAGCAAAAGGAGGCAGCGGTCTGCCTCAGCAGCTCATGTGCTCAGTGCAGCGACGGTGCAGAGGACACCTCGACCGGCGCTGACATTTAGTGCGGAGCGGCGGCTGACAAAAGAGTCATTGTGCTCATTCATTTGGCACTGTGGCGTGAAATCCATCCTCATGTCATGTTATTGATTATATGTGTTCGCCTCTTAAAGATTCTCGACTTTCCAGGAAAGTACAGGGAAACCCAGGAGATGATGTGGTGCAAGTTAATGATGAGCCAAGTGAAAGTTCAGTTGAAAGGGAGCGCCATCGTGAGAGACAGTGGCTGATTTATGTTGAGTACAATAACCTTCTAATTGCTGCTACAAATACGCCACACTTTTCAAGCAGCAAAGTGCTTTAAATGGTATCAAGAACGCAACTACACAAGTAATATTAATTAAAACAACACTACTTGTTGAAGTAGTATTAATAACAATAATAGGAATCAAATAAATATCCAAAGTAAAATATCAGACTTTGTAAAATATCAATATACTGAGTGAGTTTGTTGAATAATACAGCATGAATAAAGCCTAAAAAAACCCCAAAAACTGAAGAGTTTGGAGATGCAGCTATAGATCTGTAAATGACCGATCTGTTGAATTTAGATTAGATAATCCTTTATTCATCCCTTTGTGGGGAAATTAAAATTGTTGACAGCAGCCGTACACACAACAAACACATTCACTCATACACACAGAATAAAAATAAAGATAAAAAGAAGAACTAGTGTAATAAAAAGAAAAAGAAAAGATTACTGCAAAGAACAGGATAAAAGTACTAGTATAAAATAAATAGAAAAAGGAGCAGTGCAAAAGAAAAAAAACAGGTATGGATGTGTGAAATGGCTCCAGTATTGTTGCTGAATAATATTGCACGTGATTAATACATAGATAATAAATTACAGTCCAGGGTGTGCGTAGAGATATTGCACATAATATTGTTGTTGGTGGTGTTGGTCTCCTAGGAGCAGGCCTGGTTGTAGAGTCCGATGGCAGCGGGGAGGAAGGACCTGCGGTGCCTCTCTGTGATGCACCGCGGGTGACGAAGCCGATCACTGATGGTGCTTTCCAGGGCTCTTACAGTCTTGTGTCGGGGGTGGGAGACATCGTCCATGATTGATGACAGCTTTGCCACCTTCCTTCTGTCGCCCACCACCTTCACGGGGTCAAGACTACAGCCCAGGACTAAGCCGGCTCTTTTCACCAGCCTGTCCAGTCTCTTCTTCTCCACTGACGTGATGCTGCTGCTCCAGGCGACCACACCGTAAAAGATGGCTGACGCCACCACAGAGTCATAAAAGGTCCTTGGGAGCCCTTCCCTCACCCCAAAGGACCTCAGTCTGCGCAGTAGGTGGAGTCTGCTTTGGCCTTTCTCATAGAGAGCCTTTCTTGACCCTGAAAGCAGCTGTAACCTTGACACGGTTTGCTGTTCAGTCGAAATCTATTATCAAGATTGATTGACTTCATATAGTGACTAGTTGTACTTATATGGAGATGAGACGATCCAGTGATGACAGGGAGCAGAAACGGCTCCTGTTGGTGCAAACTGCAGCAGAGTTGTTTGTTGTTGCTGCAGTCCGGCGAGGACGGCGAGCCCTGCTGAGTCATGCAAAGGCTCATCTCCGAGCGGCAGCAGCCCGAGAAGAACCGCTGCTGACAACTTCAGCTGTGAATTTAATTATTGACTGAAGGAGGGACACACACAGAGACACACACACACACACCTGCATGTACAGCCAACCAAGAAATGTCCAGGGAAGTTTCACAACTGCAATTGACCTTCAGATCAGAGTAAAAAGTTTCCAAATCTGCGTTTACAGGATGAATGTGGTTTAAAAATACCTTAACTATCCAGCAAGCCTGTTCGGGGAATCTGCCAGTCTTGTGTGTTCACTGATGACCAGCTGCTTCTTGTTTACACTTGGATCATATTTGAAAGCAGAGGGATGAAAAAACCCTCATAAAACCCAACTTCGCAAAGTGTGTTTCGGTATTTGCTTTGTGTGTCTGTGCCGTGTGATTGCGCTGTCATCCATATTGTGATTAAACTGTCTTTACTTTTTACTGTAGAATTCTCACCATTACAAATCCCTGAGGTCCAATTAAAACACCCCAAAATAAATCCAAGAAATCCTACTCTTACTTATAAGTATCTTAATGCCACTACAATCATTTATACTGAAAGAAATATGGGTTTATCTTTTATGGGTTATTAACTAAGTTTATATGCACTTATACGAAGACATTATATCGATGGCATCCTCTCCTTAATTTCATGCATCAGAAAAGGCAGAATGTTAAAAAATATACATGGATATTGGGGTTTTACTGCATTATATTGATTCCTTTTGTTGATCTAAAATGTCCCCTTGAATGATGTTTTAAAAGAAGAAACGTTGCAGAGGTAAAACTCAAAGGAGCTGGCATCAACCGCAGTTTTCCAGTGAAGCGTTCCTCGTATTTCAGCATGGAAAGACACTGTTTGTCCCGCTCACGGATCTGTTTCTCCTCATCAGCTGACATCGGTACCCGAATGACGACACCCACACTGGAATAAATGCATAGTTTATCATATCATAACATTAAAATCTCAAGGCTACATTGTAAACAAAACAGTCTAGTAGATTTAGGGTTCGTAGCCTAAATTATAAACATGAAGTGAGGTGGATAAACCTTGATATCAAGAAGAGATACAAACGTGACGTTGCATTGAGTACTGAAGCTCATTCTGTGAGGTGATTCAAGACAAAAAGTTGCTCTAAAAAGGTACAATTGCTGCAACTACTGAGAGTATATTGAGTGATCGCCTTGCATTTCATACAGCGGGCTACCGGAGATCACGATATAGGCTACTTCTGCTACAGTACAGTATCGCTTTAAGTTCCTCTATAGATACCTGAATAAAAACAGCATCTTGCTGTGGGAAAAACAAAAAAGTGAAGAAAAAAAGAGTCCATTAGCGCAGAGCAGATATAAAAGTCCTTTTCGCCGTGTGTGGAGGAGATGCTGGGTCTCTTTTCCCAAACATTCTGAAGGGTCACTGACAACATTTCTAGGGATTCCAGTGCACTCTAAAAGGGTATGTGAGGTTCCAGGACTCGTAAGAAGGTACTCAAGGAGTTTCGGGGGTCTTTTGAGGGAAATATATCATAATCAGGGAAGTTCCAGGGAAGACTCAGGCCCCTTCAGTAGAGGATGAAGCGGTCGTCAGGTGGTCTTGAGGGTTCTTGAGGTCAACATCAGGTACACAGGACTTTCAGAATCCGTCATCTTCTGCAACACGTCCATCAAAGCAGGAGCGTCATCTCAAGCATCCT
>CAESWR010000635.1:943007-970286 GCA_903171835.1 Mullus surmuletus | reverse complement strand
TCCGGTCCAAGTCCCCCTCAAACCCCCCCCACCATTGCCCTGTAAATGTTAGGGAGAAAAAGCTTTTTTGCTAAATATGAAGAAATCCCGTCGCAGTAAGTATCCCCCCAATTTTAATCAAGGCCCTATTGTTGAGCTAATCAATTAGGTTTTTGGACTCCTTCCCCAAGCTAATCATGGGCTATAATGCATGGTGAGTCCTTTGACCCACTACTCTTTAATAGAGGAGGGTAATCTTGTGCTCTTGAGAATGTCTCACAGTTCCCTGCATACAGGGTTTGTCCTTAAAAAAAATAGTATAATTGAAATGAATGGAAAGTTGTCATCGTTTCTTTGGATGGGAGAGCTGGCTTCGACTTCACTTGTAGTCCATCGCTAAGCCAACAACAGATGTCCCCGTTGAAGCCTTTAACCATAGCTTGTGTAAATCAAATTAAATCATTTCAGCTCAGGTTAACATTTATCAGGCCTGTTCCAGGAGTTCTTGCCTGAGCACACAGGAGGAATGTGTTTGCGTAGTGGGTCACTTTGGCACATTGTTGGCATTGGGTGACGTGTGTATACATCGTCTCATCGGCCAGAGAGGCTGTCGACTTCTGCCCACAGTGAAGCCCTACCGCTCCCCCATTCACTGCAGCCTGCTTCCATAATACAGCCAAATTCCAGCTCTGCTGTGACCTTCCAATGGAACACGTTACTGTGTGCCTGGCGGGTTTTGATTTACAGGAGTATCTTGGTTGTGTGTGCCAACAGTGACAGAGTTCGATCTTGAGGAGATACCTTTAAAGGTGGTGGTGTTCAGAGGGTAGTGCAGCCAGAGCCCAACCAATTGGGAACGTCTAAGAAGTCCCGCAATGTTGCCTGATCTTAGGTTCAGGTGCCTTGGTTTATTGCTTGAGACCAGCTTTTACATGAAGCTGATATTGGTCAAATTTCTGCATAATCTGAACACCGTTGGTCTGGCCTCTGAAACAAGGGGGAGTAGGGCAAATTTTGAACTGCATTTTGTGTTATGGCCCTAAGTTAAGTCAAATGCGCCCTTTAAGGGAAATGTTTCTATTTATATTTCATGTACCTGCAAAGCAAATAAGAGATTGCTTGATATTGTTTGTGACCAAGACCCCTCCGTCACATTTGTAGGATTAATCAATGGCAAACCAAATCCAAGCGATGAGAGAGAAATTATTTAAAAGGGAAAAAAACTAGATATCAATGTTGGAAAGTTTTCAAAGTGAACCAAGCCGCACCTTAGACTGCAAAAGGTTTTGTTCCATTGCTGACAGTGAACTGGTACATGCCAATATTTGTTGAATGTGTGTTTGAATCGATGGCGTCTGTCTCACCGCGCAGACAGACATTTCTTTTGTGACAGTGAGCGGCAGCAGCACAGGTTATTTCCGCTGATGGCGGTGCCCTCCCCAGAGGAAGCAGACTAGCTGGGGGTGCGGCGGTGAAGGCAGTGAAGAAAAGGGCAGCTGAGATTTTTGTCTGAAAGCGAGCCGATTGCCACCACCTGCTCTGTTTGCCCTGGTTACATCGTTAACAAAATGTCTTTGTGTGGTCGTATTCATATCGTGCCAGACCTCCATCCCCACTCCTGGATGGGCCTTTGCTGGGCGCGCAAAGGCCTCATTGAGCAAATAACTTCTGGTTTAATATCTTAGTTAATGATTGCTCTGGATTTGACCCTTTATAAACTCTTCCCCCCATGTTTACACTCCTGACAGGTATATTAGTAATTCCCCTCCCACAAATGCAATGGCAGTGCAGTTTGTGGGGTTTCTAGATGTAAAACAGTGACGTATCTGCCTCATTTCCTTCATTTGCGCTCCCCACGGTCAGGGTGCAGCTGTTCAACTGCCTGGCAGAGATGGTTTCACCCTGGCAAGACACCGTGTCCTAATTCAGGGCTGCTTTCATCTAGCTCACCGTTGTCGAACATCCAGTTTCAAATGGTTCAGATTACATGTGTTTATGACCACTTTTTAAAGTCGTGTATTGGTGTTGCAATCTGGAAACCCTCTTTGACCAGTAGCTTCAATTGGTGATGTGAGAAAAACATAAAGAGAGAAAAAAAATGGGGTGCAAGTGCAACTGGCAGAATTGCGGGTGAAGACATAAGCGGTCTTTGAATTTAAAAGGACTTTTGTCCTTTCAACAGTGTGTTTTGCCTTTGTGAAATAAATCCACTCAACACAATCCAGTTATAAAAACAACATTGATAGTTTTTCAATGTTTTGCATACCTTCTACACTTTTTTGAGTTTTCATTGTTCAAGATGATCTATTCTCAATGTATTTTAACCCGTCTACTGTAAAAAATATTTACCTCCCGACCAATATGTATTATTATACATTAATGGTGTGTGTCAGCATTACATGCTAAGAAAGTTACAAAAACCCAGGCTCCACATTGTTCCTCCATGAAATGCAAAGTCATTGTCTGATCATAATCAATTTTCATTACCTCTGTACGTGTTTCTCTCTGGGGTGTTTCAACGTTATGTGACAAAATGTTCATGTTTCTTATTCTTTGGGGGTTAAAAGAAAAACATCCTCGCAAGTTTGTTTCAAAACCTCCCAAGAAAGGCGAGCGGGTTCAGCCACAGCTCTACGGCGAGACGTTTGACTTTCCTTCTAATTTTCTGTCTCTCTCTGTGCAGGCCTGAGGATGGAGAGCTGGAGGAGGGCGAGCTGGAGGATGACGGGGGAGAGGTGGAGGCGGAGGCGGGCGGAGGCTCGGCCGCGCCCGGCAGAGGCGGAGGCGCCGGCGATGACGTGGGAGGTGTAGGTGAGGTAGTGGGCGATGGAGGCGGGGGGGAGCGGCCTCAGCGGAGCAGAGAGCGCCACGGCAGCAGCGAATCGGACGACGAGAGGTCCCACCGTCGCAAGAGGAAGAGGAAAAAAGAGAAGGAGCGGGAGAGAGAGAAGAGGAGGGCCAAGAAGAAACGGAAATCTAAGCACAAGGTAAGGGTTTCCACCAACTCAAAGCACCTCTCGAGTCACCTTCCCCGTTTTAGGAGATTAATCTGAATGTGTGTCTGCATCTCTGTCAGCGCCACGCCTCCTCTGACGATGACCATTCAGACTTCAGCGACGACTCTGACTACTCTCCCAGCGAGAAGAGGAAGTACAGAGAGTACAGTCCGCAGTATCCCCCTGCCGTAAGTCCAAACACCAAACACACTCCACATCGAAATCAATATATTAGGCCGTGATCAGTCGAGTGAACTCCCAACATTCCTGTTTGCAGTCTCACGGAGGCTACAGCGGGCCAAAGAGGGGCGGCTACATGAAGATGGACAAGCAGAGCTACGGCGGCTACGATGACTACGAGGAGGACAACTACGAAGGTGAGGAGGAGGAAGACATGGGGGAAGAAGACTATGATGACTTCACCAAAGAGCTGAACCAGTACCGCAAGGCCAAGGAGGGAGGAGGCGGCAGGGGTGGACGAGGTGGGCAGCTTGTTACATTTTCAAATATTCACAAAAACCTTGCCAAGCTTCAGTTAAACCCAGTTTGGCCAAGTAACACCCGCATTTATCAAAAGCTCAAACCCTTTGTTGAGCTGTAACGCTGATCATAACACATTAATCAACACTAAACTGACCTTCAAGAGAACCTTTTTGGATTTATTAATAGATAAATCTAACACATAATAGCAGGTTGAGCACTTGGCTTAAGCTTCAGACAGACATTAGCCAAATGTTTCTTATCAATGCAAATTCCACAGATAAATAACTGACAGTATAGCCACATTTCAGCAAAATCGGGCCTTATCAAAGTTGGGGTTAGTTTGTGCGGAAGCAGCTCTCTGAATCAGCCACTGTTTCTCTGACTGATCATTTTGAATTTAACGCAGCAAATGTGATGTTTCCTGATAGAATGAATATTTAAGAAAAAATAGCAAGTGTCTCCCCTCCCTTTGCTTTCCCTTCTCTTAATTTCTCCCTTTTTCTCACCAGGGGGCAGAGGTCGCATGAAGAACCAGAGAGGCCGTGGAGGGATGAGGGGAGGGAGGAGAGGAAGAGGCGGCGGCCGAGGAAGAGGAGGAGGAGGCGGAGGAGGAGGAGGCGGCGGCGGAGGAGGCGGCGGCGGAGGAGGAGGAGGAGGAGGAGGCGGAGGGCGGGGCGGAAAAATGGGCGATAACGACGATGGTGACTGCTATGGAGAAGACATGGAGATAAAGGTCAGGACAATTCTCCTTTTTTTGTTTTATAAAATCAATGGAATAAAATGTGAATAATTTGTATAGTTGCGCAGTGCATGTGCACTTCACACTGAACACAAACAAACAACACTCAGCAGCATTTTCATTTGTTTTTTGCATGAGAAAGCAGGTTTCACCAGGGTTTGACAAACATGCAGCATCTGTCCAATATTCAGGATGCATCTCAGGCAAATATGCCAGGCTGATGTAGAAATCGGGTAGCATCAAACCACAAATATTCAATACGTCCTCACAGTACGGCGAGGACGACTATGACCACATGGGGGAGGATGATTATGACGACTACTCGAAGGAGCTCAATCAATACAAGAAGTCCAAGGACAGAGGCAGAGGTGAGTTTGGATCTCCGTTGGTTTGCGCACATCGCCAATTGTGTCACCTCAGTTTTTTCTTTGAACGTCAAAACACTTTTATTCATTCATCTTTTTGGCTTAAGGTGGCAAAGGTGGTCGCGGGAGAGGTCGGGGCAAAGGAGGGCGAGGTATGCTCAGAGGAAAGATGCGAAACCGAGGTCGAGGGAGAGGTGACATGGGGAATGATGACGACCACCACGGTGACATGGACAACGGGGTAAGATCACAACTGTTGTTTTTTTTCTTATACAAAGGCTGCTTCAGTAGTGTTGGGTTTTGTTTTTGTTTGTTTTCACTCACCAAATTAAATTAATCTTTATGTACTTGTGTTTACATTGTATTTTAGGATGGAGGTGGTGGCGATGGACCAATGATGGGCAGGAGGAATCACAATGACAAGCACCAGGACAAGAAAGGAAAGGCCATCTGCAAATATTACATCGAAGGCAGATGCACTTGGGTAAGGCAAGGGCTCATGATTTCTGTGAATTCTGTCTCGCAATACTACAGACAACAAGATGGGTCAGTTAGATGTAATATTTGAATGGTGAAATCATTTATAATAGTAGCGAATGAACAACCAACAACCAAAATTATCTAAAAAAATACGCTCAAACCTGTTTGAATATTGTGGGTGCTGAATCCTCAAAAAGTTAATATAGAAAAAAGATTCAGGACAGCGCTCCAGTGAAATCTTCTTCATTTTATTGTCACACTGGGTCAGTTATATGTAATATTTGAATGGTGAAGTCATTTATAATAGTAACAAATGAGCAACCAACAACTAAACCAATAATCAATATACCGGTTTCCGATCACTGGCTTTCTTTTGTACTTTCTTTGATGGTTTGCTGGTGTGTCAGATACAGGTTTTCATCCTTCTTTCTCTAACCACCAGGGGGACCACTGCAACTTCAGCCACGACATCGAGTTGCCCAAGAAGAAGGAGCTGTGCAAATTCTACATCACTGGATTCTGTGCTCGAGCCGACCACTGTCCTTACATGCATGATATCCTTCCAAACGCATAAACTCTTTATTCAGGGATTTCTGCGCAATATTTGAATCAATGCATATTAAGTATCGTCTTATTTCATCTCTGTTTTTGTTTCACCTTGACTCCAATTCTACGTGAATTTCCCTGTAAGCTGTATCACACCACCGGGAACTGCGTCAACGGCGAAGAGTGCATGTTTTCCCATGAAGCCCTCAATGACGACACTCAGGAGCTGCTCAACAAGGTGGGCATGCAGTAAATCATGCATTAGATCTAGATTTGGAGATATCTAAGCTTTCCTTCAACTCTTTATTCTATGAATACAGCAAAACACAGTATTTTGAAGTGCAAATGCCACATTTTGATGTTTTTAACTAAGTGGGTTTTCTGTGACCGTGTGTAGATGCTGGCTGAGGACGCAGAGGCCGGCGCAGAGGATGAAAAGGAGGTGGAGGAGCTGAAGAGGCAAGGGATCAACCCTCTCCCAAAACCTCCTCCTGGTGTCGGCCTGCTCCCCACCCCACCTCGTCCGATTCCTATAGACCCCAATATGGGGCCTGGAGATTTTGGAGGACCTCCACCTGGTGATTTTGGATGTCCCCCTGGACCCAACCAGATGCTCATGCCCAACAAACTTCCCCCGTGTCCAGGGCCTGTTCCTATGCCTAACCCCTGCGCAGGCCCCCCTGTCATTGGTCCTGATGGAATGCCCTACCATGGAGGACTCCCAAATCCTGGGGGACCCCCACCGCCTCCTCACATGGGGCCCCCACCTCCTTGTGGTGGTCCTGGCGCAGCAGCAGCAGCAGGAGGAGGTGGTGGTGGTTGTGCAGGGAGGAAGATCCCCTCATTGTTTGAGATTAAAGTCCAGCCGACAGGACAGCTAGCTCAGAAGCTGGCTAGGTGAGATATTCAGAAAAATACTACGGTTGTTTGCTATCATAGTTGAGGAAATGTTTTTAACCCCACCCCCCACCCTCCTGCCAACAGCCACCCACCCGGCAGTGAACAGGGCTCACCACCTGGACCCCAAGGAGCTGCTTCCCCAACATGCTTTCCTGCACCCCCCGGCATGATGTCCCCTGACACGCAGAACATGGGCACCAACGTCGGACCACCCAACATGGTCCCTGGTGGCCCACCCATGATGGGAGGGTTTCCATCCGGTGAAGGTGGTGCGATGCCTCCTGGTCCTCCTCAGGGTGGAGGAAACTTCTTTAACAACTTCTTTAATCAGGAGGGTATGCAGGTGGAAGGAGTGCAAGAAGGTGAGAACTCGCTCTGAAGTGTCTATGTGAGGCCTCAAGGGTTTTTTCATACTAACAAAATTTCCCGCTGCCCTGACACAGGTGATAACTACCAGGGTTTCTCAGGCACGGATGACCGAGGAGGCAAGTTTGGCGGTCAGTCCGGTGGCCAAGAGGGCACCGCGAATGGAGGGTCAGCCAATCAGGGAGGGATTTCTGTCCCCGACTTCCTGCCCCCGGCACAGCGTGTCCTGTTCATGAGGATCCAACAGAAGCAGCAGGAGGAGGAGGAGAGAGCCCGCAGGATTGCCGAGGGCGGAACAGAGAAGAGTAGAGACGCTGAAGGTGAGTGCTTGTGTGTTTGTGTATGTGTCTATGTCGTACTCTTTCTTCTTCCTTGACCTCAATTCAGATAGTAACATTATTGCATCATATAGCAGATTTTATTTAAAGTGACAGTACACTGGTTGGTCTTATCTTTAATCTGTCGATAATATAGATTGTATTTTTTTTAACAAACTGTGGAGTACGAGAGTCCAAACATGTTTGTTGATCGTTCTCCCAGGGGACTCAGGGAACTGGTACTCCAGTGAGGATGAGGATGGCGGTGGCAGTGTGACATCTATTTTGAAGACCCTCCGTCAACAGACTCAAGTCCCGCAAAAGGCTGACGGCCCTCTGAGCGACCCTCGCCTCCAGAAGGCGTCCACCACCAACGCTCCGAGCCGACCCGCAGACCCCCGCCTGGCCAGGGACCCCCGCTTGGCCCGTGCAGCAGAGTCAAACCAGAGCTCTGACGCCTCCCACCCCTTGTCCGCTCCGTCTTCATCCGGACCGCCGGCAGACCCCAGGTTGGCTCGGCTAGCAGCAGCCGCCGCGGCGTCTGCACCCATCGCTCCCAAATCCGAACCACCTCTGATCTACAAGCCGCCGCCACTCACGGCACCGGCGATGGATGAGGAGGAGACCGAGCGAGTTCTGCGGGAGAAGCCGGTGCCCATTCCCCTCGATCCGCTCATGGGTATGGCTCTGAGAGACCCCCGCTCACAGCTGCAGCAGTTCAGCCACATCAAGAAGGATATAATTCTCCACATGCCAGCCTTCTCCAAAGCCATCACCTGGTCACCCGAAGACCTTCTCCCCCTCCCCCTCCCCAAACAGGACCTCCTTCCACTCCCACCAGGCATTCCTCCTGTCTCCTCCGTGGGCAACCGCCTCCCCCGCCCCCAGCAGCCCCAGTCACAGACCCCCTCTGTACCGCCCTCCAACGTGGACCCCCCCGCCCCCTCGTCCTCCAACTCCTCCCTCCCAGACTTTGAGCTGCTTTCACGTATCCTGAAGACCGTCAGCTCCAGCCCGTCCCAGACCCCTTCCCCGCCTCTGTTACCCACCCCATCTGCCCCAATGTCTCTGCTGGTTCCACCTCCCCCCTCGGCTTCCACACCTGCAGAGAAGCCAGTGGACCCCCGAATGGCGCGCAAGGGTCCTACAGACCCCCGCCTTCAGCCGCAGAAGTCAGCGCTAAAGCAGCCTTCTGATCCCGCCCCGACTCCAGTCTCTTCTACGTCTCCCCCCACGACAACAAGCCCACCGCCGCCTACCATTGCACCTTACGACCCAAGGCTGCTCTCCTCGGGAGGGGCGGGGCGGGGAGTGGGTGCAGGGACACCTGGGGGATCCAGTGTTTTGAGTGGCATCAGTTTGTACGACCCACGGACTAACAAACCAGACAGTCCTGGTACCAACAGCGGTTCAAACGCCTCCCCCAACTCATCCAGCGCAGAGTCCAAACCCAGTGAACCCGCAACCAGTAAACCCAAGTCCAAGGAGCCCTTATTTGTTCGAAAATCAGCGCTGGACCAACCAGAGCCAGAGAAAAGCAGCGAGCAAGGGACAGACCGATACAACAGCTATAACAGACCCCGCCCTAAACCTGCACCCTCGCCTAACTCCGCTGCCCAGGGAGGGTCAGCTGCCTCTGGAGGGGCGGCGGCCGGAGGTCAAGCTCCCGGAGCCTCGGGGGAGCAGGCACCAGCAGGTGTCCACAACCTGCCCGTGTCCTCGCTCTTTGGCGTGGTGAAGCAGGCGGGCAAGCCTGGTGGCACAAGCAGCCCTTTCGGAGGAAACAGCCCGGCACAGTCGGACCAGGCAACCACAGATCAGGACAACGCCTCACTGAAGGACGTTTTCAAAGGCTTTGACCCCACAGCCTCACCCTTCTGCCAGTGACCCCAAACCCCAAAGACCACCAACCGTGTGGTCTGCCACTGGCTTCTTTTATCGATTCACAGCAGATCCTGTAAGACAGTCGGAGAATATAAATATTTGTGATCAAACTTGTGTCACATGTCTCATGCACACACTGAACCTCAGTGTTGTAGATTCTATGAAAGACTTGCGTGGTGTGGAACGGGTTCAAAAGTAAATCTCTATTTTAAACAGACTTATTGTATGTAATACTAGATATATCTCTTGATCTCGATGCTTGATGAACAGCAAAAGAATCGTTTCTATAGTATGAGCATTTTAGCATCTAGTCATCATTATCCTGTTTATCTCAGTTCCTCAGTTTTTTGTACATCCTTTCTCCATCATATAACTATGTGTTGTAACCATCAATACGTTGGGACAGTGAACATAAACAGTGCTCTCACAACAGATGGAAAAAGTAGGAAAAATCTTTTTTTTTTTTTTCAAAATATAAAGTTTTTGTCATTAATTCAACAGCACTGAGGCTGTGGTCTGCTAAATCACTGTTTGAGCATCCATTGTCTGCTGCTGTGCAAACATTTGCAAATACATAAATCTATATTCTGCTTGATTTTTTTTTTTTAGTATTTATTTTTCTACTCCTTTGCACTGTCAGTTTGTGTCCTCTGAGGGCTGTATTGATGTTTTTAATGTCTGTAACTCTTCCTGTTGTTAAGATACTGTTTCATTTCAGGTATTAAGCTCTTACCCATAACAGGTAACTCTGCTGTTACAGGAAGCAACCTGTGACCTTTTCAGTACTGCCTCTCTAACCACTACGGCAATGTTTGACCTGTTTTTTCCACCCTTTTAATATTATTTTCCCACGGTGCAGTCCTGTTTCTATGAGCCTTGAAGTCAGCATTTTGTAACGCGTGTGTGAAGTGTCCACTTGGTGAACGACAGCTTCTGTAGCTTTATAAATGAAGATACGGAAAAGGCGTTGCTGTGCAGAATGAATATCACATGTCCCTTCACAGCAACACACGTTTTTTTGTGTTATATTTTTGTTTTTTGCAGAGATTGTGACTACAGGCTCAAACCGCAGATAGATTGTTTTGATCAGACACTTGGATCCACTTTTCACTCATCAGCTTTTAGCTTTTCACCCTTTTATTAGTAATTTTGTTTAGAGTGGAAACCTATAGGCATGACTCCAGATTTCTGTGCTCGGAGGGATGGAATCATTTGCTGCCTTACAGCATCGGTTTACAGGATTTTGGCTTTAGTGGCTGGTGTCAGTGTGACAATCATAAACTAGACTCGGACCTAAAATCAGTTTTCTCATATGACTCAAATTTCTGATCTTAAAATCAAGTTGTTTAAAAGAAAAAAAAAAAAAAAGATATTTTCTTTCCCTCAGGCTTTCATGAGAACAGTTGCACCCTTCATGGTTAAAAAATATTCCTTGTCAGTTTTTAAGCCAGAAGTCAATGCAGCGTCTGAGTCGGGGTGAGGCTTTATGATGTTAGAGGGTGGCATCTTTGTGGAACCTGCAGAAATTTTTCCAGATTGTACAACAGCAGACAGAATTATCAGTGACCGTATTTTGTAGAAAAAACAAAACTTAACTATAAACAAAATGTTGATCATTTTAATTTATTTTTTATACTTGGGTAAATACCTCCTTACTTTACATTTTTGAACTGAATTATTTTAGATGTCAGGAATACATGATTACTGCTCAGCACAGTGGGATGCAAGCAGCCGGTAACAGTGTGAAGAGAGGAGAAAGACATATTTTTTTATTTGGTTTTGTGTATAATGATTCGAACTCGAGAAATTTAATATTTGCTCACTCCCTGCAAGGCGGGGAAAAAGCCCTGCAGGGAGACACAGATTCGACTATTGTGAGCGTGAAGGTTATTGTTGATTTCTTCCTAATGGCTTTGTAAATTTGTTTCATGGCTTCTCTTTGCAATGTAAATCTGAGCAGTATCTTCTCTTCTGGAGGGGTGTTTTCTAACTGTACACTGTAGGTGAGATTGTCAAAAATATTTAAATAAAGTTGATACATCATCAACCATTGAAAAACTCTATTCTATGCATTGTTGGTTGTTAATATTGGAATACATGCACTAGATTGGCTGCCGTATATCTATCTATCCATCCATCCATCCATCTGGAAGCTGTTATGTCACGCAATGTCTACTAGAGGGCAGCATACATCTATACATGCCCTCCTTATGCCTGCTCTCGATTACATGACAGCCTCATGGTGTTACGGGTTTGTTTTTTTCCATGAGAGTGAGGGTTTGTGTCAGTGTTCGAAGATATTATAACCACACCTCTTAACAGGAAACGTTTTATTCATACATTGACAGTGACGTATACAGCATACATGACTTTTGGAATAATAGGCTACTGTGATAATGCAGACAGTGAATGTTAGCGGGGCTGACAATGAGCCACAACATGGAAGATGAAATAAGTCTGAAAAAATATCTGAAAGTGATCTCTGAAGCAGCACTCCTTACACATTTCCGACAGTATTTTATTAGTTAGACAAGAATGAGCATCCACTTTAGATTATCACTGATTCTTTTAGCTTTAATCCTGATCTGCAGCCCATTTTACATGTATTTGAAACAATGAAATGTGAAGCTATTGTATCCAGTTTTCTTTTTTTAAGGATTAAAACAGGCATTTTAGGCAGCCAAAGTGAATTAGGACAGAAATTAGCCCACAGTATGAACCTATGCAGCTTAGTTTGACTAACGTTTGAGTAAAGTTTGAGCAAATTTAACTCTACTGCAAAAACAAAATCACATTCGCGAACAAAAGCATTTCATACACAACATACACAGTTGCAAGTAAGAAATATTAGTAGCTGTGTCCACAAAGCCCTGAAATGGATTCACAACGGGTAATTTTTCCCATTTTCCCTGGTCAGTCCGGAGACGTTTACGTCCGACTGAGTTGGCAACTATTAACACGCAGAAACGTGGGCAGGACATACTCAGCACGAGTCAGCGAGAGAGACAATTTAACGCAGATTTATGTCAAGTCAGTGAAAGCGTAACTGCTGGTTTTTATCTTGTCATCGTGCTGTCGGAACATCGACGAGGTTCAGCTTTGATGAAGGCTCTTAAGGTCCAGCCTGTTGCCTTGGCTGCTGTCATGTCAGCAGCAACATCCCAGCACTTAACCATAATGTCTCTCACCGTCCTTCAGTCTTTCATTACCTTTGAGCTCAGTCCTCTTGAAAAAGGCGTTTTCCCCCCCGCCTCACTATTAACCCCAACTCTTTCAGCCCTTTAGTCTCAGTTTTAAAGATATATTAAAACCATGTGTAAAAAAAAAGAAAGAAAAATAGGTTCATCGCCTGTTTCTTCAAAGCTCACAGCGGTCGTCCTCACTCTTGTAGCGGTCCATTATACTCAGGACGTCCTCCAGGATGGAGGGTCCCAGGTCCAAGTCGAGACACGCCAGCGACTCTGAGCGCGCCACATTGGGCGGGGCCGAGAGGCCGTTGGGGTGGAAGGGGGCGCAGGGCGACTCGCTGCGTTCGCTCCTCAGGTCCTCGTTGCTCAGGCCGGCGTCCGAGTCGAGGCTGAGGCCGCGCCGGACGTCCATGGGCCCCCCGCTCTCCGACAAGGAGTCGTCCGAGGAGGCCTCCGAGAAGGAGCCGGACGAGGGCACGAGCCTGCGGATGGCGGGGGACAGGGAGATGTCGCGGCAGGGCTCGGAGGCCAGGCGCCCCACCACGCCGTTCTCACACAGCGACAGGGTGGGGTGCTGGGGGTCCGCGTGGCCGTTGCTCAGCATTGGCTTGTAGGCGGAAGGTTGGTGGTGTGCGTGGCCGGGAGGGGAGGGGTCGTCCAGATGCAGGCGGGGCGGCTTGGGCGGCGCCTGCTCGTGGGCGATGAACACGGGCATGGAGATGGTGGTCTTCAGCAGGCCCGTGGACGGATGCTGGTAGTGGTAGCCGTTGTAGGCGTAGCTGTGCGAGTCTAGCTTGGCGGCGAGACCGTCCTCCAGGCGGCGCTCCACGCTGTGCGAGCGCCCGTTCTGCGTCCGGGCCGTGGACGGCAGCATGTCCATCTTCCCCTGGAGGAAGCCCACGTCTCCAAACATGTCCCCCTCCCCCTCCGGCCCCACATGGGCGCTGTGACGCACGTCCCCCAGCGGGGGGCTGATCATGTCACTGGAGAGCACGTCGCGGAGCCTCAGCTTCTTTCCCTTCTTGGGTGTCGTGGTTTTCAAGTAAATGGGCGTCTTCGCCGGCATCCTGATCCTGCTGCGGAGAGACTGAAACCAGCGCGAGAAACCACGCGAAGCCCCCTGATGAGGCGCTCTCTTCCCTGCACTCCCGGAACGATCCACTCTGTGACGCTTCCTCAGGAGAACCCAAGTGTTTGGGTCGGTCCGTGTAGCAGCTGCTGCAACCCCCCGAGGTCGAGCCTCGAGCTGACGTGAGTGATGGGAAGCGGAGGAAGGACTTGACCTCAGATCTGCTCCCTCTTTCTGCCTCTTAGGCACAGAAATGCCATTTTCCAAGCCAAAAACACTGGGACTCTTCTTTTTTTCCAGGGGGGGTCGCCGTCTTCAGAAACTCCGGAGAATGTCACAGCAAACAGCAAAGATCTGTGAGGAGACACAAGAGAGAAACGAGTCAGTGATGAAGACAGAGGGAGGGGGTGTTTAGCCGTGTGGAGAGACAGAGAGGAATGAAAACGGGAGGAGATTTACAGCCGTCTTTTCAGCCAGCCGGAGGACATACGACAGAAAACACTCCAAGAATCTCGCGTGTTTGCTGAGAGGGGTCCCGTCAGCCCCAAATTGCGTGAAAATGTGTGACTTGAGGTCTCGTGGGCGTCTCTTGTGAGTCAGTCGGTGAGTCAGTCCAGAAAATTGGTCACACATTCCTGAGGACCCCTCGACTGGCGTTAGTGGAAACACAAATTACCGCCTGGAAATAGTTGGTTTTTAAAAGACCTCGTGACCGCCGGCCTCGGGCGGGGGCTTGTTATCATCCAAGAATCTAAGAGGCTCTTCGCTCTGACAGACGCCGAGAATGATGGGAGGACGGTCGGGTCACGGCAGAGGGTCTGTCATCTCCTGATACCATCGGCATCCTGAAGCGGGCTTCGCCATTTGGGTTTTAATGACGCGGAAGATGAAAGACGACAAATTGGATTTAAAAAAGGAGGCAGTGAGGCTGATTATTAAGAATAACAAATGCACGTTGCATTTTATTTGGTTTAGATTTACCCAAAAGATTATGTTTATTTTCATTTCTACCCACAACCAAACTTAAAATAGGTCTATTTTACCCCTAACAAAGTCACACAGATTCCCGTGTAATGAAAATTGCGGCCAATAATGACGTTTGAAGAGAGGATCTGGAAGAGGTATGAGGCCGGCGTGTTACATAACCCTCAGATCTTGTGACTCGCCGCGAAGCTCAAGGAGATACAGAGCATCAAAATCATTTTGCGATGATGTTTATCCGCTGAAGGGGTTGCTGGGAGATGCACGCTGGAATGTTGTTTACTGCCATGTGAAACGCAGTGCCGACCTGGGAACCACAACGCACTGTTTTCAACAAATGATACTTTTTGAAGAGGATTTGTCCTCTGTGTTTAAGGACCCTGATGTTTGGAGAAGAATCCCCATTAAAGGCTTTATTGCCCAATTTCAAGACAGGGAACTATTTTTCATGTTTTTTCTTGCTCAAACTATCATGTGAGAAAAAATAATTCCTCACTGGTTATTCAGGGGGAGAGAGAGGCTCAATTAACATTTTTTGCAGGATGTCATTCCCTCCTCGTTAAGACTCATAAAAATGTGTGAAGATTCTTTAATTGATTGTAGAAGAGAGCAGATGGATCCAGCTGCAGCTGTGGACCATGAAGGTGATTTATGGGCCGTCTGCGCCTAAATACTTTTCAGTTTCAGCTTGCATGAACACATTTCCTTTCTCTGACAATGTTGTTTTGGGCTGTGAACATTCAGATTCAGGCGAGCTTCACAGACACAAACGTGTGAAGTGGAGTGCAAAAAAAAAAAAAGCCATAATTTAATCATAATATTTTGCGGCTACAGAGAAACGTTTTCTCCTCCCAGTGGATGCTGGGTAATAAACAGAAGAACAGAGCCTGAGATCATGAAGATGATCATAAATCAACACTTCACTGCATCTTTGCTTGCGATCCAAATAAAAACCACCGCCTTCGTTTGGGGACCGAACCAGCTGCATCGTGCAGGAAGTATTTTTTCTGTAAACACCAAGTAACATTTCATTCCTTGTCATGGTTTCGCATGTGGAGTTTCGTGGAATTTCTGCTTCCTTCCCACGTGACGTTAATCGCCCGCAGGGAGATATTTTCATATTTTGCCATTTCCTCAATAATGGACTCCAGGGAACGGGAATTAAATAACAAGCATTTTATTTCATGACGAGAACAGGCACCTGCTCATTTATCTTTTCTAAAATAATATCGCATAAGTAGAAAGCCAAACTTAGGTATTTTTGATATATTATTCACCTCAAAAAAGGATGGATACTAAAACATTTTCTTCCCCCAACAAACTTACGAACTGCACCTTTAATGTCTGCTGGGATTCATGTAGGAAACAATGCTGTTTGTGTCAAAGGAACAAACATGGGGGTTAAAATACACACTTTTATAAATGTGTGTAATAACAGAAGTCAGCGTTGGTTTCCCAGCAGCTGCGCTGAGGACGAGTACCAAACATTTATGTTTACGTTCTTCCAACCTGATTTACAGGCGAAATGAAATTAAGAAGAATCCGTCAAAGTCTCCGGAGAGTTCTGGGAACGGCTCCACCGTGTAAACTGCTGAGTAACCACACGCCTGCAGGTCTGTCGTAATCAGCTCAGCACAGACACGCCCCTGTGAGCACAAACACACACACACACACACACTCATAATCCCACCGCCGACTATCCTGGAGTTGAACCTGCTGCCACCTCAGATGATTTCAAGATTATCAAATAGTTCAACTTTGTTCTGCGACTCGTGTTTGAAAGTCGGTCGTGAGAGCAAACCGGCTGGAAATATGTTCTCGCCGTGATATCGGAGCCATGACCGACTTCTTTATCTACAAAAAAAAAAGAAAACAGCTGTAAAGACCCGGCTGCCTGCAAGAGCTGGCTGACACAGAAGGTGGTACCATACTATGTGAAAGTCCTGACCTGCACCTGTAACTCTCACTGAAGCAGTTTGACCTTTGCCACTGCAGCATTTGTCTTTGCTGACATCCACTCGAGGTCTCGTTTTAACCCGTGTTAACCCGTTCGTGCTCATGTGAGCTGTAATGTACCAAAAAAGCCAAAATATTCATATTAAGTTGCTTGATGAACAGCTTGGTGCATCAACATACAACCTCCTTGGGTTTTTAAGGTTTTGGTTCAACTGGTCCTGGGGATGTTTTTTGAACATCTAAAGTGTCAAAATCCCCAAAACATTCCTGTTATTTGATATGTATCTTTCACGCTGAAGCTGATTAACAAGACTGACTTATTTAAAGTTGGAAAAAATATTAATGTATGATGTTTGTCTTTTGGAAGGAGACACTTTTTGTCCCCAGGAACTAATAACAGAGTTTCCTATAAAAAATCTGTCACTGCAGAAAAAATAAGAATGCCTCAACTTCAATGTTTCTGCTAATCATTGACCATCTGAGGATCTAACAATAATAATATTCAAATCCTCCTTGAATGGCATTTTATGGAAATTATTAGTTTTTGTATGTTTTTCGATTGAAAGACTGCGCATCTAGAGGGTTAAAATCCTATCAATAAAATACGTTTTTCGTTCTGAGGGAAGTTTTGGAAGGAACTCTTAAGGCTTAAGTTAAGAAAGAGGAGAAAGTGATGGAAGAACCGAAAAATTAGCTCAAGAGACGCTTCAATACAAAGCGTCCTCCCTCCGGCACAGTGACACTAATCAACCACAAAAAGGAAAAACAGGAAAGCTCCTTTCTCAGCCCGACCAAACCGCAGATATATTAAAGATGAGATCTTTAAACAGCTGAATAAAGTCAAATGAGTCACACGCAGTCCAACATTAACAGCTCAGGCGCCGGCAGGGATCCGAGCGAGGGATGGAAACGGCCAAATCAAAGCCTCACAGAGGGTCTTAACGAGGGGCCGCCACGCACCGCCGGCTCCATCAAACCCCCGCAAAAGCGAGCAGAGCAGCCACAACAATGCAAATAAACGCCACACCGGCTCGAGTGTGGAGGATTTCAGACGACTTTCCACCAATCAAAAGGGACTAACGGGGGAAAACGGGCTCGTAAATCTGTGGAAAGAGGGACAGACGAGGGATGCTCACTGGGCCTCCAGTCGTCCCGCTCGCTCCACTAACCACATTTTGGCCTTTTATCTCCCGACTTTGGGTCAAGAACGGCAATATGGCCAAGCAACACTGCTTTTCATTTTCTGTGCTGCCTCTTCAAAATGGATCATTTGTGTGATATTTTTGAGACGGGTTCCTCAAAGCTGGCTTTTTCTCCCGCAACTTAATATCAAAGATTCGGGCTGGTGAAGCAAGTTGGTGATGCAGCAGCTTTGATGGCGCCGCCCTCACACGCCGCCCAGCTTCACCTTGGCGTCCTTTGATTGTTGCTAGGAAACGTCAAAGCCCTTTTTGTTTTTCCCTGCAAATCTGTGGAATTCATGAAAACATAGAGATCAAAGGTTGTTGTTTTTCTTCTTTCTGCTATTTTGGATCATGTGTTAGAGTTTGTTTTTCAGGGTTTGTTTTAGGGGTTTGAGGGAGAAAAGTGTTGCGCCCAATTCCAATATAATGGTCTTTTGACATTTTGTAAGGAATTGTAATAAGTCACACCATCATCTCAAAAGGTCTTTGAGGTTAATGTGCTTCACTCTGACAAACATGATGATATATAAACTGATGACGGTGACAATAAAAATTCTTCAATTTTTTTTTTCAGAGCCCACCTTTAACTCATTATCTCCCTCACACACCCATACATGGCCATCCACAGATAGAGAGTGTTTCCAAGGCTGATCTGACATCTGTTTCTGTTCTCAGGCTCCACTTGCTGCCCGTCTCACCATGCAAACACCGACGAACCGTGTTCAGGGCATCTTCCTCGGACACACACACACGGACACACCGCTCCTCTCCACGCTGCTGTCTCTTGCGTCATGCGTAATTGCGCACAGCGGGCGACTGGTGACTAAAAAGCTCTCCGCCGCTCTGCTAATCCGTTTGTTTTTGAGCCTTTAAAATCACTCCAGTATAATCTGGCATTTATGGGTGTCCCCCAGCCCCCCACACACACACACACACAAACACACACACACACACTGGTGACGACGTCCAGTCTGCTCGGTCCATGATGACACATTTCCCTTTGAAGTCACGGTGGATTTCCTTGGAACTGAACATTGTTTGGAAGTGAAGTGAGTCTTAATTGATTGTTCACGTGTTGGAGGAAACAATTCAGCACATGTGAGTGCGTTTGTGATTTTGTCCCAGAACAGGAGAGGAAAAAAAGAAGCAGAGCCTCTTCTCACACCTTGCTGTCTGTCTCCCTCGTGTGGTTACGCAACTGTGAGATCATCGGTGTGCCGCGAAGACTCCCCTCGGTGGACTGATCGGTACCAGTGGAACAAATCTACCTCTTTCTAGTCTAATCCTCCTTCACACACACACACACAGAAACACACACACACACACCGATCCAGTGCACCTATATTTACATCTAGGATGGAAATAACCACATAATGCGGCCAAGGACATGTGAGAACTGTATATTTTCATTTATAGACTAATACACATATTTAGTTAGAGGTTGTTTGTTTTCCTAAAGTCAGATCAGGGTTGAAGGTTAAAATCCAGTTTCGGACAGAGTTGATATCAATGGCTTTTTGTGATGGACGCAGATGCGCCAAATGTGGCCGCTTGTGTAATCTCCTTAGAAATAAGATCATCATAACCCAGATTTGGTGAGATTTGACAATGTGTGTGTGAGTGTGTGTGTGTGTGTGTTACAGTAAAACATCAGAATAAATAATAACAGCGGCTGAAACGGGATGAATAGATGGTGTGTTTACTTTTTTGTACTTTTTTTTTTGTTTGTTTTGAAAACATGTGCGGCAAGTTTTGCGCACGCGGGGGGCGTCACGAGCGCGGGGGTCTCTATTTGATGATCGATAAAATGTCACGCATGTCATTTTTCCCCTCTTTTTGTGCCTCGCATAAAAGAAAACAAAGGCTCCATTCAACAGGTAAAGCAGCGGCCACCGGGCGTGCGCTGACCCGCGTTTAACCCCCACAAACCCACCCCAGCCGGGCAGCCAAAGCGCGCCGCACAGGTCCCCCCCCCCCCCAAAAAACAAGCAATCGAACAGCTGATATTCACCTGGACCCCGGAGAAGAGTCGTCATCCGCGGGAAAGTGAAACGTCAGCAGCTGAGCGGTAAAATCCACGGCCGCGGGTGCAGTGGGCTGTTCCAGGTAAACCTCTTACAGGCGGCTCAGCACCGCGTCTGAAGCCCCGGGACTGAGAAGCTGGAGCAGATCCTCAGCGCGAGGAGGGGCGTCAGTCCGCGGGAGTCAACACGGCCGTATCCGGTGTGCAGTTTCAAAATAAAACAAGGCCGGCGCGTCGTGTTTTGTATTGGGGGAGTATTTCCTGTCTGGAATAGAAAACTTGAAGTTAACTAATATTACTGCAATGTGATTTGTTGTGTTGAATATTATTACATTAAAAAACACATTCTGTCTCCCTCAATATACAAATATATAGGGTTGTGTATGTATTATTTTTTGCTTGTATTTATCTTAATATTGACAGTGATAGAAAAAAGTTTTCGGACACCCTTACATTCTTACCCAATCTCAAATATTATCATGACTATATGTGGAAAAATCTTTTTTGCATTTCAAAAGGTGTGGCTGCATTATACAGACACAAAAAAATTATAAAATATATATGTAAACTTAATTTGTGACAGTTTTAAATATGTCATTTCTCAACATTGTTGGTATGAAAGTCAACAAATAACAGAAAGTGTGTTAAAAAAATTAATAAAACATCACATCATCTAATTAATATTTAGTAGTTCTGCTATTAGCATGCAGTAGACCTTGGTGGGGTGTCCAGACCATTTTTTCCACCATATAATCAAAGCGTAACACCCTCTAAGTTTGAATGGTGCATTATTGATTGCATTTTTAGTACGAGTATTGGTATTACTGTTATTAAAAGCTGAAAAAGAGAAATAAGGATGCTGTGTGTTTTTAGCCTTCAAAGAAGTGTGTGAACTGATATATTTGACAGGGCAGACCCGGGTTAAAAACAACAACCCATTAAAGTGATGTTTAAAGGGCTGTGTGGTCATTAAAGCAACTGAGCTGATAAAGAGGATTAGGAGAGGGTTGTCGAGCCAATTCGCACAAGAAAAAGCCCAGAGACGATGGAGCCGGTGATAGAGCCGCTTTGATCAGTTGGTGTGAAGCCATCAGAGGTCAAAGGTCAGTGGGTGAGAACTAATTTCAGAGTGTAGTCAAAGAACCAAGTAACTCCTCACAGCACATCTACATCTCTCATTTACTTTAGAATTCATTTGTATCTGAAATTCATCTTTCATGAGATTTGTATGAAGAAAATCAAGTTGCTTTCTTTTTTCTCCTTCTTTTGCGCAGATGTTGCTCTGACCATTTCTCTGCAAACCAGCTCGAAGGGAAAGTGAGTGAAGCTTCCCCGAGCAGCTGTCTTCCCCGTGCAGACGTGCTCTCTGACTGTCGACGTCTTGCTGTGACAGAAGGTGTGGAGGTGATGAATTCTCTGTTCTTTAATGCGATTAGCAGCAGGCGGGCAGACGCCGCCCAGCCAGAGTTGCTAAAAGGCAGAGTTCTCATAGGGCAACTTTGCAATCTTCAGCTTAGGGGTTGACAGTATCCACATTGCAATTAAAATGAACATGAAGTATTTCACAATAAATGCACCTCACCTATAACATCTTGTACCTTTCAGATCCCTTCACTTGACAATTTGATGCGGGTTTGAATCTCGCCCGGCTTTCCTGGCTCCAGCCACGGCAGCCGTATCTGGGTCAATCACAGCAAAACAGCCTTGTTTTCTGCACAGTAGTAATGTCTCTGCTTTATTGGGAATAATTGCACATTTAAATTGGCCTTCAAATTTTTTACTGCTGCTCAGTTGAGGCCTGCTGGAGCATAAAAGTTTGAAGGCTGGTGGCCTCGGCAGGTTTGGCATGGAGCGTAATTGCAGCGAGATAATGAGGATTTGCCAAATGGAGAGTGCAGACGTTTCACTGGTTGGTAGCTTCGTCTGCAGACGCGTCTTGTTTACAGCTCCTGTGGGATTCCTGCGGGGCAAATTAAAGCCATTCATTCCTCGCCTCTCGACTGATGCGTGTGCTTTGCGCTCGTCTGCAAGGAGAGACAAGGGTCTTTTCCGCTGAGGCAGCAACGTGCTGTAAAAACTCCACACAAGAAGTGAACCTGAGATGTTGCTTTTGTGGTTTGGAGTTTCTTCCGCTCACAGGAACCTCCCAGAGAACGTTCCGGTGGTAGAGAGCGCACCCCCCCCACACACACACACACACACACAGACACTCAGTGCCACTCTCACTCTTTGTTTGAAGCTGGCTGGAATGTGTAAACTAGATAAGCGAGAGGAATTACGCAGAGGCTCTGAAAGACGTGGTTATATCACACACAGATATGACCTCAGCTAAGTAAATCAAGATGTAATCGGCGGGCTACGGGGAGGGTCCAGATGAGGAGCCACTATCATATGTCGCTCCCTTCCTCTTAGCTCTCCGGCACACTCGCCCTCCACCGGGCCTCCCGGCGAGGCTCAGGCCCCCCCCCGCCCCCCCAGGTGTGGCCCCATGCCGAGACCCCCCGGAGAGGCTGCTGCTTTCCGGTTTAACCTCCGAGCACGGATGGAAGGAAGACCAACACCGCTTGTTTTTCTTTGGTTTTATTGGCCCTTTTTCTTGTCTTGCACACGTCCAATGTGACGTGTTTCTGCCTGAGCTGTCTTGACATTTACGTTTTCAGACTGAGAGTCTTTTATCATGAAAGGTAACGCTGTATAAGGGATGCACTGTTGTAACCATGTCCCCATTTTTCATCAAAGATATGTGCTACCTTATATAGTACTTGCTCCTTTCTAACGCACTCGGAGGATTTCCTGGCAATTCTCCTTCACACTCTCATGTGCATGCAAATGACCACATTTGGATAAAGACGTTAATCCGAAAAAACGTCAGGTATAAAGACAAAACGTTGAGGTATAAGCTTGAGGTTCATTGGCTTTTCCAGCATTCGTGAACACTTGCAGTCTCTTGTTTATATGTGTAAAGGCAGACAGAGGACCACTGTGAATAGAAAACTTTTTTGTAAGTAATTCAGGATGTGGATAGAAAGGGGAAACAGGAGGCACAGAATGACAGGAAAAGGAAAAGATTATACAGTACTTGCGCACTCTTTGTAACATGGCACCGTGTAAACTGACCCTGGCACACCCGACCGCAGCCGGAGCCAATCTGTCCTCTCTGGTTCTACGTTATTATGCAACAGGCGCTCACACACACACACACTCAGCCAGGTGGAATTAATCTGTCGCCATGAGACAAGTGGCCTCACGGATTTCACAATGAAAGGAAAGACGTCTACGAAGCTGTTTTATGTAGCTTTGATTGAGACACTTTAATACATCGCATGGACCAGCATGACGTTTACATTTCTCATATCACAGTTAAATATATATACTGCTATAAGACTGAATTCCGATAGCATATCTGAGGTTATGCTGACTTTGTTTTATTCTGGAGACAATTTTCCCCCAGTTATCTGTCATGCTGTTATGTCTTCCTGTATCTGGTTTGGCTCTCAAGTTCCTCAAAACAAAAGGATTTCATTGTTTAATCACTGAGAATCTGTCATGCTATTTGTTAACTGACCCACATTATGTCCATATCTGCCGTCGCTCCTGCCCAACGTGGAGGCTGGGTTTCCATTTCTGAGCAGTGAAAGTCACGATCACATGTGGAACCGTCGGGTGACCTCATCGCTAAGAATTCTGGGAATCTGTGAGTAAATGACCTTGCATGTGTTTCCATTTAGTTTGCTGTGATTGAATCAAACTGCGGAGCCTCGGGGGAGTGCGGCCGAGGGAAGGGAGAGGAAGAGAGCAGGAACGGGGATGAAGGGGAACAGTTGCCATTTGTTCGTGTTCACAGCTTTTATTTGTGCTCGGAGATTTAAGACGACCAGTGACTCACACACAAGCTCAGCAACATGGAAGTATCCTGTTCTTGACCTTTCACCTGCAATAATCCCACACAAAAACAGCAGAAGCAAGAGCAATTTCTTATCTCCGTCTGCTTTAACGTGGTAAAAAAAACAAAAAAAGGCAAAGTATAAAATAGAAGTTTAACTTTGGTGCCGCTTGAAATATCTCAACATTTTGATTGATCCCCCGAAGACGAATCACCCAGATTTCAGAGCACGGGAGGTCAAACATATATGTAGAGCTGGACTGGACTGGGAAAAACATGGTTTTGGACTGGTTTAAAGTGGCAGATATTTAACGTCCTGCCTCACGTTCAAAATGATTGAATCCTCCACAGCTTTTCTTTCATTTGACCACCGATTTTACCGTTGTCACTTCTGAAAGGATTTTTTTCTCGCCTTTGTTCGGCACAGTGAAAGCTGCAGCTGCGCGTCTCGATTCCCTCCTTTCCTTTTTATTGTTTTGGAGAGAGGTCTGAACATGATCGGAGACCGCCCGCTGTTGAAACAAGAGGTGCTACTTAGTGCCAACTCTTGTGCAGTCAACTAACAGCTGGATGATGAGCTGATGTTCTTTTGTGGGTGGAGGTTTTCCTCCTTTTGGGGTTTTCTCTCGCGTGTTATTCTAACCCCTGTGTGCTTTTTTGTCTTGCAGTGTGAACAGAAGCCACAGCGCACTAACAATCCCCGGTTTCTCCTTGTCAGTAAGAGCGAGATTTAAATAAAAGATGCTCCTAATTGTGTTTATCTTATCAACCAAAGTGATCCATCATTTTTTAAATATGGCAAACAGATAAATAAAATCTTTGTTGTCTTTCGTTTCTAAAGAATATCTGTCGAATGGTGTTCTCCCCGGCGGAATTCCCAGAGCTGTGGCGCCGGGTCCTTGCAGTCTGGAGTATTAAGCTCCCTACACCACAAATAAATACTTTGTGTGCTGGAGATAGAATGAGGTGAATCTCAGCTTCCACAGCTTTCTCTTTTAATCTGGCCGGGAAAGAAAACGTGTCGCTCCTCGCAGGCTGCAGCACGGCTCTTTTTTTAGTCCTTCCTGAGGTGTTTGCTGGAGGGTTAAATAGATAGTTTGAGATTAAGTTGTATGAGATCCTCACCATCGGTGTCGTTCATCAGCAGCGACTTTTCCCCCACTGCGGCCCGTGAGCGGAGGTCCGGCCCGGTTTCGGTGTTGCAGAAAGTAGTTCCATCTAGTTGCTGGGGTCACATGGGGATAAAGCGATTTGCTCCAAAAAACAATATGCGTTCAACAGAGTAACCCATTTGCATCACGAATTCCTGGCCGCAAAAAGTCCGACCTCGCAATCGCCTGGCACTATTTTCCCTCCCTTTGTATCACTGTCATCTTTCCATCAGCTAAAGGAGACCACTGCTGCGACCCAAGAGAAGACGCGTCGCAGTGTCCTCCTTCCGAGTATTTAAACGCTGCGAAAGAGCTCATGATGGTGGAAATGGGAAAATGTGGCCAAGAATTCATGATGCAGATTACTCTTTTGAACGCATATTGTTTTTTGGAGCAACACGCGTTATCCATGTGACCCCAGCAACTAGACGGAACTACTTTCTGCAGCACCAAAACCAGGCCGGAACTCCGCTCACGGGACGCAGTGGGGGAAAGGTCACTGTTGATGAACGACACTGATGGTGAGGATCTCGTACAACTTCATGTCGAAAGATTCAAACTATCCCTTTAAGTCGTTGGAAAGCAAAACAATGAATGATGTAAGTGCTCTGAGGGCAAAAAAACACAGGACACCATAAATGTGTCAGTCTTGCCTTAAAATACCGAGCTGAGGCAGAGAATCTTTTCGCATGCACACTTCTTCTCGTGCTTCCCTCAACATCCAGGCCTGATCCCTCCGTCTATCTGCCGCCCTCCATCTGTTCCCACAATCCTCCCCTCCTCTTCTCCGGGCCTCCCTGCCTCCTCCCTCCCTCCTCACAGTCAAGGCTCCGGGGTTGTCCGGAGGGTCACAGCCCCTGCCCGCCTGGAACAAACACACCGAAATAGACAACGGCAGGGAAAGAGAGGAAGGGAAGCAGCCGGATGGTCGGATTTCTTACTTATCGCTGAGGCCGGATCACACGGGGACAGGGTGTGCCCGAAGTCATTGGACATCTTGAAAAGGTGGCTTGAAACTTTAAAAGGGGCAACAATAGCCTAATTTTAGGTTTGAAGTTAACAGGGTGCTAACAGTTGCCTCAGGGAATGTACAGCGTGTGTGTGCATGTGTGTGTGAGAGAAGGACCTGGGAATCTTAATAATTGTTTGACAAACAAACATCCAACTCATGACTCATTGACTCTGGAAAGCTTCCAACGGGGCGAAAGTGTTCGTTCCATGTGTGTCTTTGCAAAATCAAGCACATTTTCTAGGCGAGAGTGGGAAAATTGGCAGATGGGAGACTCACGGATGCTTATCGCAGTTAAACACGAAGGCCGAGGAAGTGTTTATGTGTGTTAGACATTGAGAATCAGAGAGTCGCATCTCCGCGCTTACGCAACGCTCAGGAGAGCCGCAGCCTAAAAAACCCTGAACCAGTGTTTCCTCCAGTGTGCAGGTTTGTTGGAGAAACCATGTGTTTGGGTTGCTGCCAGCCACAGACCGGGGTTAAATTTGTCCTGCGGAACGCTCCAGTCTGCTCCACAACAGGAAGTTAAGATGTTGATGTTGGAGTTTCTGGGAATGAGGGAGTACACACCACAACATGTTGCATCAACATCATTTGAAATGGTTCTCCTGAGCTTAATGGAAGCCTTTGTGAAGGGAATCTCAGTCAGACACAATCAGAGAGATGGATGCTGTTTACATTATTATAACTGAGCAGAATAAATGAGGGTTCTTCTGAGGCTTTTGTGTGTTTTTCTTTCCATTTGCATGGCTCGGCTGCGCTAACCCATCCCGAGCGTGAGGATTAATGCTGCTTCACTTTAAGAGATGAATTATAAACCAGTTTGGAAAAAATAATGACAGCCTGTAGTCGCAGAGATCTCTGGAGAAGGACTTTCAAATCACAACCTGCTTCTACATATTTGCACAAACAGAAATGCATCGTGGTTAAAAATGGCTGTTAACTATTTTTATTCACATCCAGGCTGACAATGGAGCTAAATAAGCACCCGAATCATATTTTTATAGCAATTCACTCCGTCATTGTGGTCTAAAAGCTGCTAAACGAGGGGAAAACGTGACACCATCTATTTAAAAACACACAAAGAGGAGGATAATGTTTCCTTAACTTGAATGCTAAGTATTTTAATCACCAGTGACCTCATTTGATCGCAGATTTGAGAGAATAAAATTACAGCATTTGCAAAAAAAGGTTTAATTTGTATTTTTTATGGTTACGGCTTTCTTCAAAACAATCTATGATCTGAAGCCAAACCGTGGGGAAAATAAACATTAATAAAACATAAAAATAGCATCTTTACTCGACAGATGTTTAATAAATATCAAGATCGCCGTAAAAGTGTAGACCGATCAAAGCCAAATGGTGCAGCGGAGACATGCAGATGGTTAAACGCTTTTTAAAAACAAATTGCAGCATCTGGGCGGCGTCGCAGGTTCAGAGCTACGCTAAACAAATGCATGAGGACATCAGCTTTCAACTCAAGGATGCCTGTGATTGCACCGAGGTGGGAAAGTGAGAGCGGCGTGGGTGAAAGCAGGCAAGCAGGGTGGGGCCCGAGCGGGAATGTTCCTTTGACTTCGACAGGAAAGCACAGCATTGTTTGGTTTCATATCCAAGTGATCCGTCAAGGAAGAGAAATGGGCTCGTCCCTCTCCGACCAATGTGTGCATGAAGAGGAAAGCCGGAGCAGATATGGAAAGAATTTGTTTTGATGAGAGCGAGGACACTGACCATTAAGGCACGAGGAGTAGAAGGGAGTCTGGGGGGGGGGGGGGGGGGG
>CAESWR010000635.1:925323-942992 GCA_903171835.1 Mullus surmuletus | reverse complement strand
GAAAGTAAGGAGTCTTCCCAGGATGAGCAGTCGTGGCTGGGAGGTTTTTTAACAGCGACAGGAAGCCAAATGTAGAGTGTTTGCCAAGGCCGCATGGGAACTGCAGACTTGACAATCCCAGACTCTTTGGATGACAGAGTGGTAAACACTGTTATCCCTCCACGGAGCGGATATCACCACTGCACACACATAACTTAGCAGCGCGCTCCGGCATTCCCAAGAAACTGTCAAGTTCCTCCAGAGGCCGCATCCACACTTGAGATTTTTTTCAAACATTGTTTCCAAAATCCAGGCGCCCACTAATTCATCCCGAGACATCCTGCATTCGCCGGCTCTTCGCCTTCAAACAGGAAAGCTGCAGACTGAAATATCAAGCATATTTATTGAGATCAAGACTGTTGAAAGTAGGTCAACGGCACAGAAGGGGAGCCGAAAGTGTTCAGCGGCCCCAGACGTGTGTTGAACTTGCCCAGACATTAACGTTAAGCCTGTAAGAACAGGGATAAAAACATCTAAGGGTGAAGAAGAATAAGTATGATTGGAGAGATGATGGAATTCAGGAGGGAGATCCTTACACAAAAGACATTAACGCCTCCCAGTCTGGCGTGATACATGCGAAAAGCCACCTCTGGACGACATCTGAACTTCCTGTCAGAAAGAACCAGACGGCCAAAGAAGATCCTTGCAGATTCTTAACACCGGATAAGGCTGTCCCATCGAGACTCAACGTACACAAATAATTGAGTTGAATAACAGCTTGTGTAAGCAGATACATTCTTCTGTTTCTGCACGGGCTTCAAAGGTTTTGCTCTGGAATCACAGATGTATATTCAAAAAATAATAATGATGATTAATCTGTGGGCAAACTTGCCAAGAACCTCTAGAGCTGATTATTCATTATTTGGCAGGAAGAAAACAACAATTCCAAACAAATAAAAGGGTCCATGAACACTGTGCCGTCTTCAAAAATTGAGTTTATGGTTTGCATTGCTGTTTTGAAATAGAAAAAAGATCAAATCAAAGCGTTCATTCATTGACATGATCGCCTAGCTGAGCAAAACCCCCTCAGGATATTAAGGGGAAAAAGGACACAAAGCCACGTTTGAAAAAAAATAGAAGGAAAAATAGCCAAGTCCTATGAGGGTAAAAAACAAAGTACAGTTACAGTACAGAAAGAAACCACACGGCTGCAGCTATTTATTGACTGGAGTGCCTGAGCTTGCACACACAATCCCACACCAGCAGGCACGAATGCAAAACCGTGTATATCAGACCTATAGGAACACACACACACACACACACACATGAACACACAGTCACCACAAGCATGCGGCGACCACAAAGGCCCCTGTCACATGTGGAGCAGATACATACCAACACTGTGATGTCAGTTTGTTCATCTCAACCTCAGACTGCTGCTCTGTTCATCAGCAACACTGAAGGCCACAGTCCGGCACTGACCGGCCTCTCCGCCGCTCGCTCGACTCATGCTTCCTCGTCTCACGCCGCCTTTGCTGACGACACTGTGTGCCCTGTGAGATCATGCTGATGAGACTGAACCGTGGTGTTTTATTCCGGCTAAAAGTACAAGATGGCTGACGGGAGATAAAGCAGAGTGCCGGGTTGTATTTGCACAAGTGTCGATCGATTACAGGTGGAGCAGCTTCTCTGGACTAGATATATAAAGTACGGAACTATTAGTATAGCAGAGAATGACGGCTGCAAAGGGCAACAAAAGTGCACCAGGCAGCTAGGGGCACCAAACTGAGGGATGGACCAATCCTGTGGGATCGGCCCCTCTTTAAACCTATACACACGAGCGGGATGTATTTTCTCTATATTAACTAAGACTTGGAATGCTAGTGGACTACTTTTGTAGTTTGAAAGCACTTTATCTTAACAACCGATCAACATAACAAAAACAAAAACAACTTTCTCTAGCACTGTGGTCTACAATCATTAGTTTGTTAGTTTTTTCACTCAAACTTTATTAAGTATTACAAAACAGTTCAATTTCAACCACCAGGGGGTTACAAACATTTCAGATCTACGTCTTAATGTAGAAAAAATACATCCCGCTCGTGTGTTTAAAGAGGGACCGATCCCACAGGATTGGTCCAGCTCTCAGTTTGGTGCTCCTAATGGCCGCGCTTCTGTTTTGTTTCGTGAATATGCATTATTTCTCTCTTGCAGCTTTTCTGTGTTTGCAGCTCATTTGCGGCCCTCGTCCGCCGTAGAAAACCCAGTGAAAGGTGTTCTGTATTCGCCGTGAATGAGCAGCAGATGCATCCAGAAGGTGATAATCCTCATCACACAGATACATCCTCACAGGAGGGGAAACAACAGCGTGACAATGTGTTTCTTCCTCTGCTATGTTTAGATTTTGTAACAGCAAGAAAGGCTATAGCAGAGCTTTACACTCAGCTGGAAATTAATTTGCCACCCCTCACCAGGCTCTCCTGCTGATGTTTGTGCTCTGGCAGAGTCTTGGCTGACCTTCAAGGTTCTCTGACCATGACGGCTCACATCGCAGTTCGTAGTCAGCTTTGTTGGCGTTTATTTTTTCTTTGACTCGATGGTTTAGGAGAAGTCTAGAGGCAAGTTTTGGGAAGCACAATCCGTTTCTTATCATTATCACCGGATCACACAATGAGCTGGAGCTCATTTAGAAGCTGGTCACATTTCTTCTATAGTCAGGTTGTAGACAGGGCCCCAAAACAGAACCATGTGGGACTCCACTTGGCCTTTATCAGAGAGATATTTCCCAATATTGTCTTTTTCAGGGGGAATAAGAAGGTGGGGGGGGGAAATCATGCTTTTGTTCGCTATCATCAAAAGAAATCCTGCTTATCGGCCAATTTTCTGACCACGATCGCTCACATTGCAGTTCGTAGTCAGCTTTGTTGGCGTTTATTTTGACTTTGACTGGATGGTTTAGAAGAAGTCCAGAGGCAAGGTTTGGGAAGCATCATCTGTTTATTATCACTGGATCACACAATGAGCCAGAACTGATTTGGAAGCTGGAAGACAGCAGCAGATGAAGCGCTCAAGTGGGTGCCGTAGAGTAGTGTCTAAGGAAGTTGCTCTTTGGTAAGGAGGGGCCATATTTTAAAACAAAAAAAACCAAAAGCAAGGCAACTCTTCACTGGTTATTATAAAGCGACTAGTTCATAGAAACATATTAAGTTGTATGTTGTATGTTTCGGCCATGCTCACTGGCTGTTGTGGATAGGGCCCCGAAACGGAACCTTGGGGAACTCCACTAGGCCTCTATCAGAGAGATAGTTCCCAAAATATTGTCTTTCAGTTCATTATTTTCAGGGGGAAAAAAGCATAAAAAAACAAATCATCTTTTTCGTCGCCGTCATCAAAACAAATCCTGCTAATCGTGCAACAATGAAGCCACAACGAAGACACACTGTCGTAGCTTTTCTCGGCGTAGCGGTTTGCTCCAGTACGCACAGTTCTTCCTCTGTGATAAGACAGAGCCGAGCTTACACTCACATGAATGCATCTTTCTTGCTTGGCTGTCTGTCAACATAGTGAGAAGCAGGAAGGAATCAACTTTATACATTTTTGGCACCGAACAGACGCCCTTATGTGGAGCCGCTCACAGAGACGGATAGACTCCCAGGCCGGAGCGTGGGCGCTGCAGGCAGACAATGAGTCCTTTGCTTGTATTTTCTGTTTGACGCAGATATTGTCATCAAATCCTGTTTAATTGTTTATGACGAGTGAGGAATCTGTGGCAGTTTGTCATGTCCCCCCCCTGACAGGAATAAACTGTATCTCTGTAATCGGCTTCCGAAATGCACCATTAAATATTGAGAAAGCAGTGAATACCTGGATATTGAAGCAGACAAATGACGGGAGATATGAATCATCCTTTAATACAACAGCTTAAGGTTCAGGTGAGCTGTGTTACAATGGGAGGGGGGGAATTTTCCCAGAGGATGAATGGCATTCACACACCGCGCCGCCACAAGTGCACAAGCAAAACTGCAACCAAGGTGCTGCCGATCTGCCAAATCCCAGTCAAAGTCCTCCCGTAAGAGGATCAGGTCTTCTATATATACACTCGCCACAGGTAGCTTCCCTGAACAGGAAGATAAGCAGATTACAGTGAAAACATTGTAAGTGTTGAAAGGAAACACCGCAGGAACAAAGAAAAACCTGTGCCCTGCATTATCGCAAATCGCCGCTCCCTGCCAGCACACATTCTGCAGAATCATTGCAAAATAGGAAGTCTGAAGCTGTCGCTGTTTTCTCCCATTGACTCACAGGCAAACTGCAAGAAAAGGTCTGTTCATATACACATTACACAAGGTCACGCCAGGGAGGGAATGTGTTATTTATTGTCTTTTGGAAGTGAAAAAAACTATCTCAGAGATCAGAATGACCCTCGTCCTTCGGGGCAAAACATTCCAGCGTCTTCATCCACACCAGCGCGGTCAGACGGTCGCTCTAACAGTAAAGAGAGGCGAGACAGAATGTTGAGGAGTATTACTTAAAGACCGGGTCAAACGTTTTCCTGGGAGGGTTATCTTACGCAAGTCACAACATGGGATCACGGCCGGGTCTCGCACGGTTTTTACGAAGCCTTTATGTTCACTTAACAGCCCCTTCCTCACCATTTATCATCCTCCATCATCTTCATTACATGCTTCTTATGAGCCACTTCCTCATCACATGCTTCTTCCACAAAGCCTCCCTCAGAAAGGTTCGATCACACCGTTCAAAGTGTCAGCTCGATTTAGGCAAAGAAAAAATATTTTCACCAGCTATGCTTGATTCATTTGTCTCCTGCACATTCACAACCATTGCAGAAGCTGTAAGTGGCCATCGCAGGTTTACAGGCCTTTGAGTATTTCGTTTTTTTCTGCTCCATACCTCTCATACCTCTGCCATTTGGACTTTGGGATTACAGTAACTTCAGATTAAGGCTGTCACGCTGTCAGGTTTTAACTTGACAATTATCGTGGGCAGAAAATTGTCACAATAACGATATTATCATGATATCAATAAAAATGTAGATAATAATGGTACAATCAATACAATCAGTACGATCAATGTAAGTGATCTTTAACTTTATTTCTGTTTTTTTCTTTTTTGGCAGATTAGTTACAATCAACATACCTATCTAAAATGGTAAAAAAACAATATGAAAACAGCAGCTGTATACAACTGGATACAGCTGTACACAAAAAGGGTAATTACACTTTATAACTAGTAGCTTGCAGAGCAGAAGAAAACACACAGTTTTCGAATCGCACTGGATCATTTATGCACATTTTTTTTACACAATATTGAAATTTCATTTTATAATTCCACGATTATCCTCAATACTGTTATACCACGACCGCCCTATTTCAGATGCCCTTATTTGGGGATTAATCTCTGAAAAATCGTAGGAACCTGATGCGCACTGACGTGGGCGCGTGGGAATAAATATGTAAGATGAATACTTTTATGTAATTAAGTGGGTGTGTTTGTATTTGTGTCATCATGATTGCTTTTTGGTTGAGAACTGATACACCGCAAATAAGTAAAGCTTTAGTTTAGCTTCTGACATCAGAGTGCACAATCTTAACCACAAGGCACCGCACCCATGTACACATAAATCAGCAGATGTGTCCATCTAACCAAAACTATTGCTCAGGTGACACTCATCTACACAGGCGGTGGTTGCACAGGACCGGAATCCACTCCGATAAATCACAGATGTCTGGTAAGTTTCAGGTGAATCAGACCAGACGAGAACTCAAACACTCCATGCGGTGAGAGGCGCCCACGCAGTGTTGACGCTACTGTGCATCACTCATCAGGTGTTTTGATTTGCTGGTGAGCTTTAAGTCTCGGGTTGTAACGTCTGTGACATCGCTGTGGTGTTCCTTGAGCAAGATTTATATAATATGCGAAGTTGCGAAGATTTGCACGAGCCAGATAAGAAGGAAAAGACAAATTGAGGCAGTAATTCTCTTTCAAGTAGAACCTTGTGGTCATTTGATTCATCCACGCTCGTGTGTTTTTGGAGGCCTCCAGCAAATTGTAAAATCATTTTTCATCTCGGAATTCTCACCAAATTGCACACCTCTGGTGTTGCAGCATTTGTGGTTGTGCAACATTTGTTTACTCATCCTTGTAAGCCATTATTTTTTACATTCCACGATGAATTACTGCTGTTTGGAGAGGAAAGAAAATTACTGTGTGTGCGCGTGTGTGCGTGTGTGTGTGTGATAGGAAACCTTTGAGGTGCTGGATGAATAGTGGGTCTTCCTGGAGCCAGTGTTGCAGGATGGGAGGGGGGGGGGGGAAGTGAGTCACTGAAGGATCGCCGCTTCCCAGGAAGCAGGCTGCGTGTGACGCCAGTGCTGATTCAAAACCAGTTGCCGCACGACTTCAAATACCTAAAGATAGCTCGGAACAATATCAGAAGCACTCATGGCGGCAGCCTGGCTCGTGGAACATGCAGAGGCAAAGACGGCGGGATGACGGAACAACAACAGAACAAGGGAAAGAAAATTTATAGTCACAGGAAAAGGTCAGACCAGTGACCCCAACGAAGGAGAACTGATAGAAGCAACTCCACCCGTCTGGTGCTTTATATATCTTAGAAATGTGTATTCAGTACACATTTCCCTCTAAACTGTAGATGTTAGAAACAAAATCCAACAAAGGGTTTTTGTTTTCTTTTCACTTACCGGGTGGCAGACATGCTGGCTTTTGCAGCTTTATGGGGCTCTAATTTCAACGCAGTCTTTCTCCTCTCCTCAGTGTTTTTTAGATTTAGATTTACATTTAGAGTAAACGTTGTCATTTTGCAGAGTAAAGGTTCACAGCCAATGAAATGCAGTTGACATCCAAACAGAAGTGCAAGAAAAAGCATTAAACACCACAGTGCAGATTGAGATGAATAATTAATTATAATATAGATATTCTCTATTAATAATATATACAGTGTGTTATCCAGCCTCCTGAGCTGAGAGCTAATCGCACATCTAAAAGGATTGAGGTAAGAAATGTAAAAAAAAGTGTTTACCCAGGTATATGGAAATTAATGACATGTTTGACACTTTTCATGAATTGCTTTGTCTCTCCTTGTTTTAGTTAGTTAGTCACTGATAACGCTCTCTGATGCGGGCTGAAAAATCCCTGCACGTTACACAAAGATGCTACATTTTACATAATCTACACATTACATCATCGGCTTAACTGGTCAGATAAAAAATCAACCCTGACTCAGATGTCCTCAAAAACTGACAGAAAAATCAAAGAATTAATGAAAGATGAGAAATTTGCCATGAAATCATTGATTTTTATGTCCAAGTCTAGTTTATGAATGTCTCATTGACACCAGCAACTGAATCCAAACTCTTCTAAACAGACGAATGATTCCATCCCCCCGAGCAGCCAGAGAAATCTGGAGTCACGCCCTGCATGTTTCCACTTTCAACAAAACAACTAATAAAACAACGAAATGCCAAAAGCTGGGTGGGTGAGATGCAGATTCAAGCGTCTGACCAAAACTGCAGTTTGAGCCTTTGGCCACAATCGCTGCAAAAAACAAACTTGTTAAATTTCGCGGTGAGGTAACATGAGATGTTTGTCAATCTGCACAGCGGCGCCTTTTTCCAAAACGTTGACACTACAGAAACTTCACGCACAATACAAAATGTTCACTGAGGGCGAATAGTACCGCAATGAGGGAAAATATTTGTTTCAGCACTCGGAGGACACAAACTGACAGGACTAAAGTATCAAAAACAAATACAACTGAAAAGAATCAAGTAGATTAGATTTTTATATTTGCAACTGTTTGCACATTGGAGGACAATGGATGCTCCAAATATGATTTTAGAAGGCCACAGCCTCAGTGCTATGAAATCAGGCGCACTGGCTCCCCCTGGTGTCCCGACCTCCACACCGCATTCTGAAGCACCTTAGGAGAGCAACTTTGGGTCAATGGTGGTGGTCTGTTACAGGCCACACAAGGGTTAACTGGATTTTCTGCAGGTTCTGCTATCACAGCAGTTCCAGGGGTCACAGTAACACAGTGACATGATAAACCTTTATTAAGGGACTTCTGTTCATTCAGTCAAATATAAGTAGAGCTTAAGGTATTTTCATCTTTAAGGTGTTTAGTTGTTTACAAGGAAGTGTGTAATCTGTGAAAAGTGAAAAGTGTTATGTTTTCCCATAAAGCCGTTGATGGCGACGCTATAAAGCTGCTCAACGCACCATTTTTATCTCTGTTCTTTAAATACTTCTTTTCCCTTTTTCTTTCCACAACTTTGTAACACTTCTTAACTTCTTTTTTAATAATTATTTCAATAATCGAAAAATAACTTCAAAGTCGGTGCCTTTAATGTTTCTGCAACTGCTTTTGGATTCAGTTATGCCTTCGATTCGCCATGATCAAAGTGCTCATCTATTAACGTCAGCCGCAAGGCGCACGCCATGACGCTGAAGGAATGTTGACAGAGGAAGCGTCGGATGGTGCGCTCGATGAGGACATGGAGGAGCCTCCCGATTCCTCCTCCATGCTCCCCTCCTCCAGCACGTACTCCCCTTCCTCTGTCAGAAGCCAGGAACCCAGTGGGGGTCAGGGGGAGACGGCACCACCTGAACCCGAAGGCGCTCTCCCATCGCGCTTCCCCACACGGAAGTCCCGCCTGGCCCAAATCTCGGACTATGTGCACGCTCCATTCCAATACACCAGGTTAGCTCGGCCGACTGCTGCTTCCTTTGCCGGGTGCACGCTCAAAGCAGAGCCCCCCCGCATGTACAAGCTGCTCAAGAGGCCTGCAGAGGCCGTTGACCTCTCCTCGCTCGCGCCCTACGACCCCAGGCTGCTCTCCTCCATCGGCGCGGGGGGCGGCGTGCTTCCTGGGATCGAAAGCTTTCAGCACGGCGTCAGTTTGTATCTCCTGCAGACTGACAATCCGGTCGGGTCGGGCCCTGGCAGCAGCTCTCACGCCTCTCCCAACACAACTGACGACAAGCCCAGTGTCGCCGCAACCAGGACCACCAAGTCTGAGGAGCACGTCTTTGTCTGGAAATCTATGCAGAAACAACCAGAGCTGGAAAGTGTCGGCGCCAAGAGGAGATACATCAGCAACATCAGCGCTCAGCCCAAACACACGCCTTTGCTTGAATCCACGGCCCAAGAGGGAGAGCCAACGGGAGGTCAAGGTGGCCTCGGACCCTCGGCAGAGCAGGTACCCAGGGGCGTCTACAAGCTCCCAATCTCAAGAGAAGTCCTCTCCCTCCTTGGGCCTCTAAAACGAATAAACCATGATGAGTAGTAGCCCCCTGAGGAGGAAACAGCCTGGTCCGGTGTGGCCAGATGTTCACCAGCGTTTATCAAAAGACATGACGGCTTTAACGCTCCAGATGAAGGTGTCAGCTGGTGGAGAGACCATGGCGGTAAGTGATGCTTCGTAATTTTCTGTTGGGGAGCAGCCACACGGCACCACAAACCAGAGGGAATATTGTTATAAAATTGTTGCTTTTATTATAACCTTTCAAATCTATAAGACGGGAGAATCAGGTAAAATCTTCGATGTGTTAAGTTCGTACAGCCACCAATGGCTTTAAAAGATCAAAAGGACACATGAAAAGTAATGTGTCCGTCAAGAGCCACTTCCTTTAAGGTTTGTTCCTTATTAAAAACAATACACTTGGTGCCTTGGCGGGGAAGGAAATTATTTTTAAAAAAGAGAACAAAAACAGCAAACTCAAACACGCAATTAAATCAGTTCGACAAGCAAATCCCAAAAAATAAACAATGCCAACGAATAATAAAGCCCAGTCCAAAGGCTGTTGTGATGATTCGCATTTAAAATTCTCTTTTGGCATTAGACAAATAATACATAAAATAATAGAATACTGTTTATCATCCCACCAATGGGAAATTGCAGTGTTCCAGTAGCATACATACATACAGAAAAGCAGTAAATAAATAGAAATTGCAAGAGGTAAGAAATAAATAATATAAAAATACTTTTGGAAAAAATACGGCAATTGCTATATATTTACAAACACTTTGCTGTACATGATAGCTGCATGAATGTTCTACATGAATGAATTATTGTACATAATTTTTGTTTTGGTCTTATGCTATATAGGTCTCTGTTGATGCAAAATATTGCTGTGTGCTGAGCCCCCTCCTGTACTGTCTCTACACCTGCAGTCCGGACCATGGAAACGACATCATCATCAAATTTGCAGTCAACACCACAGTGTTCAAACTTATCTCAAAGGGAGACGAGGTGTCCTACAGAGAGGAGGTCCAGGAGCTCACAACCTGGTGTTCAGACAACAACCTGGCCCTGAACACCACAAAAACAAAAGAGGTCATCGTGGACTTCAGGAGTAACAGAACTGAACCACACACATCAACAGTGTGTGTGGAGAGGGTCCGTCCACACATTCAGGTTCCTGGGAGTCCAGATCTCTGATGACTTCTCCTGGACAGACAACATCACAGCTGTCATAAAGAAGGCTCGGCAGCTGAGAGTCTTCAGGAAGAACAACCTGGACAGGAAGCTGTAGCTGGTCTTCTACAGCTCATCCATGGAGAGCCTGCTGACGTACTGTGACTCCACCTGGTCCAGAGGACAGTCGGATAGAAAGCGCGGGTCGTGAAAATGTCACCAGTCCTCCCCATTCAAAAGATTTTTAACACAAATACATTTTGAAAGTGCTCAAATTAAGCTTGCGGTGATTGGTTGCGAGTAAAACCATAAAAACGGGGGTTTTTTCTAGATCTGGGTACAAAAACAACCAATTGCAGGTATCGTTTGACGGGCGCGGTTTCGATACTACTTGGTACTGGGTTGTTTCGGTCAATACCTGAAAGGTATCGAGTACCGATACCCAGCCCTTCTCAGAAGAGCTCAGAACATCACCGAGACAGTTCATATCCCGGCTCTCAGAAGGTGTGACAGATGCATCAAAGCAAGGAATAAACTGATCGAAAAGAAGTTTCTTTCCGAGAGCCATCACCACCCTGAACTCTCACATGAAACAACCCCAGCCATCAACATAACGTTCAATATGCAAAACATCTATCACTGTCACTGCTGCTGTCTTTTAATCACCATGTGCAATATAATTTATTCTGTGCAATACATTTGACATTTTTCTGTCCATATTTTTTGTATTTATCCATTTTTCATATTCATATCTGTATATAAGACAGTATATAAGGCAATTACACATCAAGATTTTGTACTTAAACCTATTTAACCTATTTAAACTACTATAAATTGCATAAATTACATTTACAATTAGAGACCAATTTTATCGTGGAATTTCATAAGCATGATGCAACCTAGGAAGGTTTAGACCATTATTTAATTATTTAAGGAAAAGGGGTGGAAGTCTACAAGTTATACTTCTCACCCCTTTTCAAATAATTTCTATGTCCTATGTCTGATGTTATTTAATTTTTCTAATTTTATCTTGTCATTCATATTCGAAATAAACACTTCAATCAACAGTTTTTGTAACTGTTTGCCCTGGAAAGGCAAAAGCTCTCAAATCTCATTGTACAATTGTATATTGACAATAAAGAGCATTCTATTCTATTCTTTTCTATATGAAATGTTACTGTTAAGAAAAAAGTGGGTTCAGGTTCCATCTTCCCTTTAATCGTTTCTTTTTTTTCCACACAAATGTAACCGTTAAGCGTGTGACTTGAACATCAGCGCCTTTGATGTTCACTGTATCCATGTAACCATGTGTCTCTGCCTGGCCAGTGCCTTTGATGTACAGAGATTAGAGTCCACTTACCTTTATTTTAGTTTAAAGCCACCAGCTGTGAATCATAATGTACAAATAAAAAGGGGCCAGAGCGACTGTGAGACGAAAATGGACGAGGGTAAGGAACAGGTAAGCATCCCCCTGCCCAAACCCTCTACTCCTGATTCCTCCTCCTATGATTCAACCTACTAACCGCTCCTCTGTCAGACTGTCGGCGAGCAGACAACCAGAGGTTACAAGCCATTCAGAAGATCTGCAGTGGAGGATTTCTCCTCAGTGGCACCGTATAACCAAAGGATGCACCACTCTAATGGTGCAGCGTGCGAACCCTGTGACCCCACATCCACCAAACCCAAGTCCAAAGACCCCCCCTTTGTCCGGAAATCTGTCCTGGACCAACTGGAGCCCAAAGCAAGTGGAAAACACGGGACTAATCGATATAACAGCTACAATAGGCCTCGCTCTGTGGCATGGCCTTACTTTGCAAACCAGGGAGGGCCGTCGGCGGGTCGAGGCCGGCGTGCTCGCAGAACCCCAGCAGACCAGGCACACATGGCCAACCAACAGCTGCCAGTGTCCCCACTTTTCTGCGTCGTGATGCTGGTGGACCAAGAGCAGTATGACGGATCGCTGAGGGACCTTTTCAGGGGGCTTGACCACACAGCCTCGCCCTTCATTGTGTGACCCCTGTACACTCATTTTATCCATTTAATCCCAATATAGACATTTGACACATGCTTTATGAGGTTATGATGCTTTTTAAAACAGACTCTGTGACCAGTAATTATGGGCCACAAGGGGTCATTGTTATGAACAAACACATCAACATCAATTTGTAAATTATTATCAAATTGAGTTATGGCTCATCTGCCCTGTTTGTTGATTTGTTGAACGTGTGATGATATCAGGCAGTTAATTCTGTTTCTATTGATATCTGCCCTTGTTCTATTGTAGCCTTCTACCTCTGAGATCTCAACTTTGTTTGTAGAGATTTAACTGTCTGCATAACAGCAGATTGATGCTGCAAAAACAGTTTATTCTTATTAACAGTTTATTAATATTAAACACTTGATGCTGATGTCATGATTGTATTATTTTTTCTTTATTTAATATCATCCATGATTTCCATTCATCACGCCAACAAAGAAAGGCCAGGAAGAGCTGAAGAACCGATTTTGAATAGAATAATCATCTGTTCAACTTCACGTGGAGTGGTTGTAAGGGCAAATAAACAAAATCGAGAGGATTTGGGAGTTGATCTGAACAGCTCTGGGAACAACCACAACTTCCTACTGTACACAAAAAAGGCATCTCTGGAAGCTTGACAGTCTCAATAGCATTTAATGGATTTTGGTCTTACAACTAAATCATTTTTTGTGTGCTGCCGCCAAAGAGGAAGTTGATCATATTTCATTAGCACTGTGATGCACCTCTTAGTGCTGAGTGAGGGCAACTGGATTCATCCCACATTGCCTAGGCTGAGGGATTATGACATAAATGGATAAATCAGAATCTTTGTAGCACTTAAATGTATCACCCACAACATTCAGTTATTCTGTGTATCATTCAGACTAAATTACCTTGGTAAATATGAGCAAATTTCCTCTTTCACAGCCAAAGTTACAGGGGGAAACTAATTATTTATTATTCCTTGTGACGGACAGGTGAATCCTGGCCACCAATTCAGTTAATCTATGTCTAATTCAGACCACACTAAGTTACCTTGGTGAATATCAGCAGGATTAGTCTTTCACAGCCACAGTCACAGGGGGAAACTAATTATTTCAGACTTTTTCACCTGCCAGGAACCTTGTGATGGTAAGGTGAATGTTTTTGTGTGTAATATTCAGAACATTCTGGGTTACCTTGGTGATTAAGAGCAGGATTCCTCTTTCAGAGCCACAGTCACGGGGGGAAACAAATGATTTCAGACGCGATTATCTGCTTTTTTGGCCACAATGAGTTGTGCTCGCTCTAACGACGGGTGTCTGTCGTCCCACTCCGATACAGCAGGTGGCGCTGTGAGCTGATCACGTGCGTGTGCTCCGCCAATAAACACACAGAGGAAGCGTCCGCGCAGCAGCAGCAGCAGCGGTGTGCGTTCAGAGCTTCTTACCCCAGGAAAGTTGTCAATGACGATTAGTTGAAGGCGTTTGTGCTTCCAGAGGAGAGAAGAAGCTGCTGGAAATCGGAGGAACATGAAGTGAGTGGTTCGTCAAAGCTAGCTTTAGTGGAGCGAGGCGACGCTGTTTATGAAACAACAGCATACAAAGCCTGGGGAGCTCACCCTGTTATCAGCTGCTTTCCGCCTAACATCACCTCTGGATCATCGTCCATCGTCTTCAACTCTCTCTGCTTTCAGGCTCAACATCGACGGTCTGCTGGTGTACTTCCCCTATGACTACATCTACCCTGAGCAGTACTCATACATGCTGGAGCTGAAGAGGACGCTGGACGCCAAGGTGGGGGCTGGTTTCTGCAGGGCACCAAGTGATGCACTCACTTTTATTTTGATCTCACCATTCTGTACCTGCACATGCATCAAATAAGACAGAAGAGGAAAGGGTTGGGAAAACCTGCATGTTTTGTGAATTAACATTTGAAGCAAAAAGCATTGTGCAACAAACACCTCTCTTGGTAAACGTTTGCAAGACCAAGTCACACATGTGCAAGTCTCAAGAAAGTCTCAAGTCTTAACCGTCAAGTAAGTCCCAAGTCATTTGTTCTTGGGCAATTCAAGTCCAAGTCAAGCCACCTTGTTTTACCCACACAATCTGATCTTAACAAAGTGAAAAGACAAGATGTTAGAAACTGTCATTTTACGTAATTGGTAATATGATAAACACGTAAGGTAGGCAGAGAGGGCACGACTGATTGACAGGGTATTGATCCAATCATGACAAAGACATTCTCAGCCCGCGCTTATACCGGGTAATATTGATACTAATCCTACATTTATATTAAAACTCAAAACACAAAATCAACAACACTCATTCAAGTCACGTGTGTCAAGTCAAGTCCCGGGTCTTTGACTTCAAGGTCCAGGTCGGGTCTCAAGTCTTTAATTTTTTGTCAAGTCACAAGTCATCAAAACAGAGACTTTACTCGACTCAAGTCCAAGTCACAAGGACTCAAGTCCCCATCTCTGGTAATAGTCTCTTAAAATGGTACCATTGTGATAGACACTTTATGCAGTTTGCATTATTTGTCTCTGTAGTTTGGAAATGTCAACAGTCGTGGTTGAAGTTAAGTCAATGCTGCATGTTTTCAGGGTCATGGAGTCCTGGAAATGCCATCGGGAACAGGGAAGACCATCTCTTTGCTGTCTCTGATTGTCGCCTACCAGCGGGTGAGTGAAGTGATTTGCCACTACTTTGTAGCTTTTATTTACTAAGCGCATCCGCACGTGTACTCAAATCTGGGAGCTTCTTTCTCTCAGGCTTTTCCTTTGGAAGTGACCAAGCTCATCTACTGCTCCAGAACTGTTCCAGAGATCGAAAAGGTGAGGAAGATAAAAAACGATGCTGTGAAAATGTTCTGACATTGTTGGCAAGCAATTACACAGTATGTCCGACAATCTCTGTTCTGTCCGTTCAGGTTGTGGAGGAGCTCAGGAGGCTCATGGAGTTTTGTTCCAAGGAAACCGGAGAGAGCAACAATTTCCTGGCTTTGGCTCTTTCCTCCAGGAAAAACCTCTGCATCCATCCAGAGGTAGCAGCTCCGATAGAATTAGCTAAAGCAGGAACTGCAGCCCACATTTAAAGCTGTTGCAAAAAAGGCAGCACACTTGTTTTAACCTTAACACAAATTTTTTATTTTTTTTTCTAGGTGAGTTCTCTTCGCTTTGGCAAGGAGGTTGATGGGAAGTGCCACAGTCTGACAGCCTCCTACATGCGCGCACAGCGTCATAGCAACCCCAACCAGGCTCTGTGTAGCTTCTATGAGGTAACAACCGCACAAGCGCGTCGCCTCTCGGAATTGTTATCATTCCAACCTTTGCCTTCACTCTGCTTTGTGTCTGCAGGAGTTTGACGCAGTTGGCCGGCAGGTGCCGCTTCCTCCTGGCATCTACAACCTGGACGACCTGAAGGAATTTGGCAGGAGGAAAGGCTGGTGTCCGTATTATCTGGCACGCTATGCGGTACGTCTCGCATAACTCCAAAAATGCAATCTTTGTAATTAATCTGTGTGTTTCTGCAGTTTTGTGCTTGTCGATATGTTTGTATTTGCTGTAGATAATCCTTTTATTTTAGTTTTGTTTACTGAAAACCAAAGAAGGAGCAATGAAGCATTTATAGAAGAGAATTAGTTTTTAAATTAACATTTTCTGTCTGCTGTCCATCTGATCTTGTCTTGATTGCTCCTCTGTCTTTGTTTCCTCTCAGATTCTGCACGCTAACATCGTGGTGTACAGTTACCACTACCTGCTGGACCCTAAGATAGCTGACCTGGTGTCCAAAGAACTGGCCAAGAAATCTGTTGTGGTGTTTGACGAGGCACATAACATTGGTGTGTGAGCTTCATGTTCTGATTTTCGCTCTAACCTTCCATCTTTTATTATGTAGACAATTGCATGAAAAGAGCATCAGAATGTAACTTGAATTGACTTTGTGCTCCTTTTTCATCCCACGCTCAGACAATGTGTGTATCGACTCAATGAGTGTGAACATCACGAGGCGAACGTTGGACCGCTGCCAGACCAATGTGGACACGCTGCAGAACACCATCCAGAAGTAAGACTCCGATGGAGACGGGCAGGGCGCTGCGTCGATCCACACGGAACGTCTTTTATGTCTCTGCATGTTTTCTTAAAGCTAATTGGTGCAGATGAGAGGGCAGCGCGGCCAAAACCATTAAAGCCTTTTTTAAACAGCAAAACATTTTAAATGGAGGTGATGCGGAGCTAAAATATTCGTCTCAGACCACATGAAGCTCCAAATTACTGCACGGCTTGTGCAGTTCTCCATGTTTGCACTCTTTAGGGCCACTTGGATCCTGCCAAGCTTCAACCTCTGTCACCCTCTTTGACTTGTCTGACAGGATAAAGGAGACCGATGCTGCTAAACTGAAGGAGGAGTACAGAAGATTGGTGGAGGGGCTGAAGGAAGCCAATGTTGCCAGGGAAACTGACGTCTACCTCGCGAATCCAGTGTTGCCAGATGAGATTCTACGAGGTAGGACCATGAAATGGATTAGATTAGCCAATCGTGCGTGTTTGGTTGCGCTGATATCAGATGAAAAAACAAAACATCCATGATCTATGTTCCTGCTCCTTCAGAGGCAATTCCTGGGACGATTCGGACCGCAGAGCACTTTGTCGGTTTCTTGAGGCGATTCCTGGAGTATTTAAAGTCCCGTCTGAGAGTCCACCATGTCGTGCAGGAGAGCGCGCCGCAGTTCCTCAAAGACATATTCGATAAAGTCTGCATTGACCGCAAGCCTCTGAGGTGCAGTGCTGCCGTCTGCTTTATCTAGTGGCTCTCCGTTGAGTTGCACCCATTCATTTCCATGCTTCCTGTTTCTCACCTTAATGGTTTATCACCTCGTTCGTCTCTGCAGGTTTTGTGCAGAGCGCCTGCAGTCGTTACTACGAACTCTGGAGATTGCCGACATCGCCGACTTCTCTGCCGTTACTCTCATCTCCAACTTTGCCACCCTCGTTAGCACTTACAGCCAAGGTACTTAAACGTTCTTTGTATGTGAGGAGAAGGCGTTCCATTTTTTTGTAATTCAAATGTAATGAAACTCTTTATTTTTTTCTCCGAAGGTTTCACCATCATCATCGAGCCCTTTGAGGACAGAACTCCAACCATTGCCAACCCCGTGTTACACTTCAGGTGTGGGAGAAGTGATTTAAAGCACATTATTTTAGGAGTGTCCCGATCCAATATTGATGTCAAATA
>CAESWR010000635.1:792894-805195 GCA_903171835.1 Mullus surmuletus | reverse complement strand
AGAAAGGTGCGTGTATGTGTGTATGTGGGGGGGGGGCGCTCACTCTGGGGGGGTCGGCCTGCAGTGCTGCCAGGTAGTTCTCCAAAGCCAGACGGCGGCGGTCGTTGAGCATGGCCTCCACCCGGGCCAGGTGCGTCTCCACCAGCTGCTGCTTCTCGCTGGCTGCCTCCTCCTCCAGGGACTCCACCATGGCTTGGAAGTGCTGTCAACACACAACCGGACCCTTAATAAAGGATGTGCCCACCCACCACTTCAGACACAAACACAGCTCTTAGCATCACAATCTCAAGCTCAGTTTCTTTTCAGCCTATTTGGGGACTCGTGAAGACGGTGCCCTAATTTGGCCTCAGTGATAAAGATAGAGCAGTCAGGAAGAAGGGATCTTTAATAGCGTGTGGGAGGGGGGTGGGAGGTGGTTTAGGGGGGGCTTGCTGGAAGCTGTCACGTCTCAGCCAAACACTGCGACAAAAGGGCCCGTCCCAGGGCGAAGGATCAGAGTCTCACCTGGATCAATGTCTGCCTCTCAGCTTTAGGCAGGTTCTTAGCCTGGCGGTCGGCCTCTTCCCACTCCTTTCTCACCTGGAAGACAAAGGGGGGGCGGGGGGCTCTCATGTTAACATCAAGTCAGTAGAGCTTCCATGTTCAGCCTCAAAGTATGAACATTATATATTATTTTATCATGATTTACTGGAAATAAAACTATCAGAGTCAGAAAATTCAGCACACCGCAGAGATTTCTTTGATTTACTGGTATTGATCACCGGCCTTATGATCATATCATGACCCTGAGCCGTAAATGAAACCCCTCTTAACGGCCTCTTCCCCCAGCACCGGGGTCCCGCCCGAGCTCCACTAACTCACCCTCTCCATGCGGTTGCGGTGCCTGATCTCCAGTTGCTCCTTGGCCCTCTGGAAGCGGCTGTGCTCCTTGTCGTCGGCCGGGGTCTCGAAATAGATGTCCACGTCGTCGGTGGGCTGCGGTGTGGGCGGCATGGCTGTGGGCGCAGAGGGTGGGCAGCGGGTGAGTGGGATGCAATGTGGCGACCGATCGGACGGGGAGACGGACGGACGGACGGACGGACGGACGGACAGAAAGACACAGAGCTGGAAGTGGACAAACATCCGCACAGAGCCACTCCCCTCGCCGGCGTTTCTCTACTCTCTTTGGAATTCTGAAGTATTTAAGGGAATCTGACAGTCTTTCGGTTTGCGTTTCTTTCATCTCCCCGCCGGCTTTCTGCTGACAGCTCACGTCTCCCGTCCAGGGGGGATTCGGACGGTCGGGGTCGTCCGGGGTGAAGCAAGAGGGCCCCGTTTGGCTTCCTGTGCCTTCGCTTGCTGGGAATACTAATACAGGCTGCCGGCAAACAACGAGGGACGCCATCGACTCACCCCTCCATCAGAAAACAAAAACAAAACAGGAGGCGCCGATTAACGGACGCAGAAGCGAAGTCAAAGTAAGAATTTGATTGGCCGTGAGCCGCGTTTGGACCGATGAGGGGCATGTGAGTCACCATGAGGTGCAAAAGCAAAGAAATAAAAATAAAAGGTGCTTGTGGACATTCTGGCAGTGCTCTGTGGGTGGACAGACAGACACACACACACACACACACACACACACAGTGCTGAGACGGATAATAAAATGTGTGCATGCAAACAGTAAATGAAGAAGAAAGAAAAGGATATGAAGATAAAAGCAGTGTTTCTAAGTCTGGGAATTTGTGGGATTCACTTTCAATCACCCCGACTGGGTGCAGTCTCTAAGGTGAAATGTGTCTTCATCATTTCAGAGACCGTTTTTAAAATCTAAATCATTCTGGCCCAAATAAATTCTAATATGAGCCTCGTTTTCTTCTGCCTGACATTGTTAATATTGAAGATCTCAACAACAAATTTAGCAGCACATTAACAGAACTAATGGAGCAGCCACTGTTAAGAACAAAAATGTTAAGATCTATTATGTCATTATGAGGAGCCGATTCATTAATGACACAGAGAGGGACTGAATGTTAAATTAAGCCTAATTCACTGACATGCTGCTGAAAATGTGAATTTATTGATCAGCAGACAGAAAATTAATTATTTTGCTGAACTAATTTGAAGAGCATGAATTCCAATTACTATTTGGTTTCCCCTTAAAATAATTAATTAATAATCAAATATTTGCTAATTTTAGTTGTTTTTTTGTTGTTGTTTTTTAAATAACTGCAGGATCACTGTTGATGAACAATGTTTTGGATGAAACTAATTTTAAAAATATGACATTTGGAAAATTATGATAAACCAGTGATTTATTTTTCTACATGTGATCATATGTAAAAAATGATCACACATACATTTTTTAAACAGGTACTCAAGCTAATGGTATGTTTTTAAAAAAAATATATGTACAGTATATTAGATGTAACAACATTTAAGATAGAAAAGTATTTTCAGAGGCTAAATTAAAATCCTGAAAATTAAGGATTTAGTTTTTTCCTAAACCTTTCCTGTAAAAAAATGATTGGGAAATGAATCATAATTTGAATAAAAATGTCAATGGCTGCATAACATAAGGGATGACTGTGACGATGCTGAGTGGAATCGGTGTGAATGCTGTTGTGGAGGCGACACAGCTGCTGCCGAGCGAGAGCCGCCGACTGAAACAACAGGTGCTCGGCTTCCTACTTCAGCAAACCTACAGCGTCCTAAAGCGGCAGAGACACACACAGAGATAGAGGAGGAGGAGGAGGATGAGGAGGAGGAGGAGGAGGAGGGTCGCCTCTGTCGCGTGAGACTTACTCAGGCGCTTGCACACCGCCATGCAGTACTCCTCCGAGTCGAAATTGTTGCGGTTGCCGGCGCAGCCCCCGTATATGAAGCGCACGCATTTCCTCTGGCTCATGTCGAAGTGCCAGCGGGGCATGGAGGCGCGGCAGGGGCCGGTCTCAGCCTCCAGAGTGCACACGGCTGCCGGGGGGGACAGCTGTTAGATCATCTCACCACTAGGGACACCATTTCATTCTAGTCTCTATTACGATTAAAAAAAAAAGCTACCACCAAAGACTCTCTATCACTGCGGGAGTAACTGAGGATTTAGCAGCTACAAAGACGGAAGGCAGGATGATTTGTCCTTGTTCTCTGATAAAGCAGAAAACAGCACGCTACAGTCAGAGCTGCAGGAAAAAAGGCGATTTGCTGATGCATACACTTATCTAATTACAGCCCGGCCCTGATTTAAACACCACTGGCTGTCGTTTTAAAGCTAAAATGGTTTGATTATACTAAAGTGGTGGACAAAGTGGCAAGAAGAGAGGAGGGAGGGGGGTGGGGGGGTGGATGAGGAAGGTGGTAGGTTCTAATTTAAGGCAGCTCGTTACCAACCTTTCACTTCCTGCAGAGTCTTCTCCTCGTCTTGGCTGTCTGACATTTTGCCGCTCTGCTTCCTGTCGTCCTCGTCCTCCCTGTCGGCCTCCTCGTCCTCGTAGACGTAGTGGTACTCTTCCTCGTCTTCCTCCTCCTCTTCCTCCTCTTCCTCGGGGGCTGGGTCCTCCCTCTGAGTGGGCTGCTCGTCGGCCGGCGTCTCACTGAAGAAGAGGTGTGAGGGGGGGGAGAGACACGCGGGTTAGGGATTGTTTGAATTTAGTTTTTTTTCCGAATACATACATTTACAATACAAAAATAAAGAAACAAGCGTTTAACATAAGATGTATATAAAAGGGAGTGAGAAGAAGCTTCGCTTACAAACCTCTTTTCTGTAATAATAATTCCAACAAAAAGCTTCCTGATGTGAGGGTTACATCAGGAAGCTTTTTGTTGTAGACGCTGCCAGTAGTGAACAAAAGATTTGCCTCTGCCTCTACACCAAGAGATCCTACATATGATTTAGATATAATCTTAGACAATAACATATATTTAAACACATATACACAACAAACCAGTCTAATAAAAAGAAGTTTAGTCGTCATCCCTGTCCCTGTACGGATAGTGAATCATTTCTGTATGTTTGGTAATGGATTATTTTGGCTTTGAACATTATTCGGGTTGTGATCCGTGAATTTGAGTAATCTTGACTGTAGGAACAATGAGTTTTTGCGTTTGCGATGATGGAGAAGCAGGTCAAGGCTCACCTTTCCATGATGGCCTCATCGTCGTCGTCCTCCAGGTCGGCCTCGTCGATCTCCTCATCCTCTATCTCCTCGTCCTCGTCCTCCTCCTGGGAGGGCAGGGAGGGCGGGGCAGCCTCGGCGCCGCGGGGGCCCGGGCAGCAGACGTACTCGGTGCCGTGGAACTTGTCGATGCCGCAGGGCAGCAGCATGCCGTAGTTGTGCAGCTCCATGGAGCTCTTAGAACAGGCCTGGTGGCGGGAGGTGGGAGGTGGGAGGTTAAGGCCGGCACACATTACACGACTCTTCAAACCTTCATGGATTAAGAGACCGATGATATCAAAAGACAAATCGCACGAGATGAGACCAAGTCATTGTTACGCAAGTCACAAGTAAGTCTCAAGTCTTTGCCCTAAAGTCCCAAGTCAAGACCGACAAGTCTCAAGTGAAGTCCTAAGTCGTACAGTTGGAGTACAAACATTTAACACAGACCACGTATGCTTTTAACATCTGTATTTATCACATGAAATATTGCAAGAACATTCTTCAAATTCAAAAACAGTGCAAGTAAAAACAAACTGATTGGATGCATGCTGTCGGCTCAAAACAGCGTAGATCTAAATTCGATTAGATGTTGTGCCGACAACGCAGACACGCAGAAAGATGCTAATATACCATATACACACAGAGAGAGAGTCTTTGGGTTTTAGAGAGAGCAGCAAGTCTTTTCAAGTCAAAAGGCTCAAGTCACGAGTTATTGATTCTAAAGTCCAATTCAAGTTGCAAGTCTCTTTACATTTTGTCAAGTTGAGTCGAAAGTAATCAAATTCACAACTCGAGTCGAGTTCTTAGGCAGAGTATCAGGTTCTTCACGCTCTATATTCCAAATCTCGTGTGATCAAACGTGTCATCAGAGTAAACAAACTTGGAACAGGAAGATGATGGTTGTTTTTGGCCTATTACATTAAGTATTTCAGATAGCTTGGAGAGCCGGGCTGTGTTTGTTTATGTTTGTTTTTACTTCCTCTTCCGCCAGACAGCTGACTCAGCTTGCGTCTTGATTGGCTGTTGGTCCGGTACACAACGAACACCCCTCACACTACAGGATTTCTTGTCACAAATATTAAACATGTTATTTACAATTTCGCCTTCCGACGCCTTCTGAGCAGATCGGATCGGACCACACCGCAGAAAAATCAGACACAACGTCATTTGCAAACACCAGACAATCGGTGCTGGCTTTGATCGGAAGGGGGAGATCGGGACAAAAATCGGCCCGATTATCCTCTAGTGTGTACCCGCCTTTAAAGGGACACTTCCCCCCATAATGAAAATTCACCGATTATTTCCCCCCCAAAAAAGTGCTGCAATCGAATCCGACATCATAATAATAATGAGGGGATTTATATTTGTCTGTGTCCCTTTGATGGACGGTAATGACACTCCTGATTGCCGCAACCGCGAAAGAGGAGGAAACAGAGGATATTAAATAAATCCGCAGTCACATGATAGTGTTGACAGGCTGCATCCCGGCTCAGAGTGCACGGGCCAACTTTTAAAATTGGATCTGTCACCAGCACTTTATGGCCTCACTCGTCAAAGGTCCTATTGATCACAGTTTAGGGTAAAATATGTCCTTCTGCCCAAATCAAATTTCCATCTGGGTCTGCTGCTGTTTACCTGCTGCGAGGAGTTTGTGTTCTTACTTGGACCAAAAAAAATGCACTTTTAAGGTTATTACATTTCAATGATGTCCTTATTAGTAATATTTAAGGATTTACGACACATTATTAGTTGATAATAAAGACTGAATTCACTATAAATCTCAGTCCCTTACTTTCAATGAAACATGACTTTTGGCTTTTTGCAAACCAGCAAAAGAATCTTTAAAGGCTTTGTGAGAGCATTTTTCGCAATATTCAGCATGTACGCCGGGTCTTGCGGGGATCTTTTGCCCGTACAGCATCCTGTCGCCTCAGTTTGATCAAATCTGACAGATGTTTACCAGCTATCAAGCCTCAGAGACTAGTTTACCTTCCATGACTTTTAGTATAACTCCACTCTCATGCAGTTTGCTGACAGTAATAGATCTGTTCACCTACACACGGCAGGCTGACTGATTGTGGAGCTGCCTCTCCTGACACACCCATACCCACACAAACACACACACACACACACACATACACACTTGGAGAGATTAATGGGCCAAACTTCCGGAAAGTCATGTAGTTCTTTAAATTGATGTGCTATTTTTCTCAGCCTTATGTAGCACAGAGGAGCGTCGTGTACACACTGATGGCTGCTGGGAAACTTCGCTGGAGGAGTCTGGGATTAGCCGCCCGCTTTAAGAACATCTCAGTGGCAGCTGCGGGCGGGCGGGGAGTTTGCAAGTTTGTTTTTCCGCTTTTGAGCCTCCGGGAAGATTTATTACGGCTTGGCTGTGACAAATTAGTTATGGACTGCAGGTCGCCGGCACCTCTGGATGTCAGACTATCTGAGGCGACAGATGAGATTTGGAGTTCCAAGAGTGAGAGTCAGGGGGCTGATGGGCTGGGTGAGCTGCTTTCTGTCATGGTCTGACTACCCCCCCGCCCCCCCCCTCTTTCCCATCCCGATGGAGCTGCCCAAGGGGGATTAGCTGCATTACAGCCACAACACTAATCTGATTAGGAGCTGAATGTGAGGGTTCCTGGTCAGCCTGCGATCAGAAGGCCCACGAGACCAGCGGCAACAGGTGGAAACATGGGTGGGATGGAGGGCTGGGGTTAAGAAACCTGGAAAGCAATCACTAGAAAAGTGCGTTTAGCTCACCTCCTTTGCCACGCTGTGCCACTGCTGGTGGCTCACGCACATGTCCATGCGCTCCTTGTGGAAGAACTTGCACTTCTCGGGAACCAAGAGCACGTCGCTCACGAACTCGCCAACTGCAACGGCAAAAATCACACAGACAAACAACTTATTATTGTGAACAATGCTGTGGTTTATGGTTGTTGTATAAGAAGCACATGAAACTAAATATAAGTAACGAATAAAACAAAGAACTGATTCATAATATTCTTCACGCAAGTATGCATTAAGACTAGGGATGGGTATTGTTTAAAAATGTTGAATACCAGTACCAATAACAAAAGGGTACCGCTACCAATTGAGTTCTTCATTTGATACTTATTGTTACTTCATTCAATATTAATCATGCGAATAGAAAGCAATCAGTTGTGCAAATGTCACCACTCCTCCCTGTTCAAAAGACACAAATCCATGGATACAGGATACAGGATTGGCTGCAAGTAAAACCATAGAAAGGGTCTATTTTTTTCTAGATCTGGGTACAAAAACAACCAATTCCAGGTATTGTTTGACAGGCGCAGTCTCGATACTACTTGGTGCTGGGTTGTTTCGGTCGAGTAGTATTTCTGCAACCAAATTTCATTAAACACTTTTTTGACACTGCATTTAGATTAATTGTGCAGCACCACCATTCGAGAAGCCGCCTTCCTTCCTGCTGCATGATGAGGGTCAGGGACAATAAATCACTTCACCGCGACTAAAAAAGGAATATAAGATGAGATGAGCAGGAGGAAAAAAACAAAAAAGAACGGGGCAGGTTTCAATAATTCATAGCCGCTCGGTCTTTCAGTGCACCGTGGCGGTGGTGGGACAGAAAGGCTGCATGACACCAGAACATCTGTCTGTGGCACCTGCAGCCGAGAGGGATTCATCTCCCCTCTCATGGAAACGCTGGAGAACAAAATCAGGTTTCGCACCGCGCCTCTCTTTAATGCCGCTTCGACTCCTTCTGGAGAGTCAATGACATCATTTGCTTGATGAATTCAATTAAGATGTGTGTTTTATTCATGGAGCGCGCCGGCAGGAAGAGGATCCGAGTGAAAGAAGAGACATAAAAGCCGGCGTGTGAGATGGTTTTAATAGTTTCGGTGGAGAAAATACGAGCGTATATGTTAGCATATGGTGCCGAGGGTCATTAAAGAGGACGGCGTGCTGACAGGCGGGCCGGCGCTCAGGTAGAAACACTGCCATCAGAAACAGATGGAGAGCCAGACAGAGGGTCGGGGGGGTGTAAGGACGTTGTGTGTGCGTGTGTGCGTTTGTGGGGGACAGGGGTTACTAAGAGCGAAGGAGGAGGAATGGGCGCCCAGAGAACACACAAATGAGGGTATGGAGGTTTCACAGAGAGGGCTGGGAGCCATCCTGCAACCGCTCATTTGGCGGTCCGGCCCGAGGCAGAGCGCGGTAGAGCGGGCCGGCGGAGGGCGAGAAAGCAGTGTTTTGGAAAATGAGAGGGTAGCATGGAAGGAAAGAGAGAGCTGGAAATAGCAGAGGTCTCGGCAGCTGCTTCTCATCTCCGCCCAGGAGGTACTGTAACACGCCCCCCCCCCCCACAACACGCCACCACCACCTCTCACTCCCCTTCCTACAAAGCCCTGCAGCCCCTCGCTCCGCTACGTGCCCACCAGCAGGGGAAACACATTGACTCAATTACTCTGCTCACAGTTTTGTGTCATCATCGTTTCTAAACAGCTAATTGCTCCCGTAGCCGACACACATTTTTCATAAACTACTTGTGTCACTCATCAGGAAGAAAAAAAGGAAAAGCACTGTGTAGTTTTCTTCGATTCAAATGCGGGCCTTTCTCACATTGAAACTAAACATTTGCCCAACATTCCACTGAAAGTCAACATTATCAACTTTAAGCATTTCCTAGTTCAGCTCGGAGGCGATAAACAATCTGCTGTTCACAGATTGAAATAGTTGTGACTTGACAGATGGATAAGGCGTCCTTGAGGGTTTTTCCTCATTTCAATTAGATTTAAATGCTTGTCAGAAGCCTCCGGGCGTCATTCAGAGGACTTTAATCAGAATCTAAACACAAAACATCATCGCTGTGGCCAATTTTCTCTCAGTTTGGACTAGTTTTGGGTCGTTTATGATCAGTTTAAGCACTCGACGAATACAAAATGTTTTGAAATAAAACAGTAAACCTTAGAAATATATGAATGAAATGACATTCAAAGTTACACAAACAAAATCATATTCAATATAATTTAATGTAACTATTTATACATTTGACTTCCTGTGGGTCACTTTTTAAATTAATGAGGCATCTCCATATAGCCTCACTGGAAAACTCCATTACAGTTCCTCATGAGATGCTCTGCATAGATGGTTTTAATGTTTTAGTGGATTTTGCCAATAAAATCTGGGTATGAATCTTTGTACGACCCGCACTTAAGCAGCTTTACCTCTTGCCTATTTGGTCTTGTGCCTCCTCTGCCTCCCTGAACATTCACAGAAAGCAAATCGTCACGACTCCCAGCATCCATCAGCTCTGAATCCTGCACACCAGATGCTGGCTGATTCATTCACTAACTGACTCTCTGCTCATCTCATCACATCTTTTTCGCTCTCACACACACACACACACACACACACACACACACACACACACACACACACAGGTTGGGCTGTGAGGTGGGGTGGGTTTGGAGCAGACGCCGTGCGCAGTCACACTGCAGTGCATGATGGATGGTGGTGTTTGGAGAGCAGCTGTGCCTCGCAAGCACTCTGCTCAGTGTGTGTGTGTGTGTGTGTCTACGTGTTGTGTTGCGCTGTGTGTGTATGTGAGAGTGTATAGTCCTCCGTCTCCGTGACCTCGTCTCCAACTACTCCATTCATCCGCCTTTCTTTTAACCTTCCATCTATCAGACAGCCATAACACTTTCCCTCTCTCTCGTCCAGCAGAGAGAACACACTCGGTGAACCACTGATACCTCCAGTGCAGGAGAGGATTGAATTAAGCGCCGGCTGAGGAGGGATACTGTGTTTCAGGGGCTTTCCACAGGAAGCTGCTGTGAAATTCTGTGTAATCAGTGTGATTATCTCAAAATGCAAATGACGTGTTAATCACTCGGAATGGTCCAATTCAATTAGATTTAATCCTTCATCAGGAGGAAGAGAAATTGCATGTTTTCTCCACTAATAAGGATTCAAATTATACTCCTGACGAAAGCTATATTTCGTAAAGCTTTTCGCCAGGAATATAAAAAATGGCAACATAACCGGAGCTCCTTTGTCGCGATTTTGTTAGTTCTCGCCAAATAAATTTGAGGAAGATATCAGATGTTGCACTGAGTTCTACCCCTTTGTTTACAATCATGGCCTTCAATAAATCCGCTCGCTGGCATGAAAGGATTTACACGGATGACACTGAATCAAAACCAGGACGAAGCTGCAGGTCAGCGCGTTATGGAGGAGAGAACGCCTTGACCTCCTGCTCACACAAAGAACTTTAACAGTGGGGTTTTATTTTCCTCCAAATGTTCAGCATGTGACACCGAGTCAGACCTTTATTTCATTGAGGCCACGTATGTGATCTTCAAATGGAACCATTACACCATGATCTATAAATACACAGCTCATCCATTGTTAATATTTTTTCATTCTGTCCTATGATGATATATACATGTACACACACATTTTTCATATTTTTTGGAGGAGGAAAAAAGCAGGTTTTCTTTCCTACTTTCCAAATAGAGTCTGTGTTGCTCTGGATGACTGCAGCTGACATGTTTAAAGCTTGTTCCTGCCTCTCCTAATACACACTTAGCAGCGTCACATGATGTAGATACTGATATCACAAGGGCGTGCTGATAATATTGTGCGTTTCATATGCTGTGTATGGGATGGAAAAATTCAAATCTAATGACGCATCCACTTACAAAATGAAAATGCTCAGGTTTTATCATTTTTTTACAAGGCAAATGTACATTTCCATTCATACAAAAAAAAGGAGCCTGCAGGCCAAAGCTTTGACGGGCCAGCCTGATTACTAATACCACAACGCCTTTTGTCTGCAGCGCTTTCCAATTGCGAAACACTTCCACGGGCGAAAAAGGATTTGGGGTGCGGCGGTCTGACACAAGCCTGAGTGTGTATGTGTGTGTTACCCGCCTGCTACCGCCCCTAGGATCCTATCGGGAGCCGCCATTGTTTGTGCTGCCGTTAGTCAACAGGAAAAGCACGAGCGTGTGTCACGTCCGTACATGTGACTTATTAACTTTTAACCTGCAGCGACCTAAAACCGACTTCTCGTGAATCAGAGCTGAGCTTAATCTTTAATATGGCTGCATTACGGGGCTTGTCAGGACGTGCGCTGACGGCGGGGGAGTGAAAGCAAAGAAACAAATAGAATCTAAATAGAAATGTGCCTCATGAGTGACCGGGGAAATACATTTATTTACCCTCCTCGTGGAGAAATTGCTTTAATCTGTGATTCCTCCTCCTCCTCACAATTGAATCACGACGCTGAGACGACCACGCCAAGCAACAGCTGGTCAGGCTCTTCGCACCGTTCCAGACACAATAAAGATAATAATAATAAAATAATCCTCTGCTGTTTGACTTCCTGCTGCCGGGGATTCAGACGGAATTTCGTTTGCAGGGCCTTTGTTTGCAGACGGGGAGGGATTGCGCGGTGTTAAAAAAAAAAAAAAGCCTTGGCTGCTTCGCTGGGTTGCTCGACTCTCCGCATTCATTAAAACATCCCCCCAAAAAACAAAGCTATTAACTTAACTGGAGTGCTGATCAGCTTCTTTTAATCACCCGCCTTCTACATCTCCATAGCTCATCTCACTTCTTTTTGATTCCACTACAATTAAAAAACGCGAGTCAGGACCTCCGCTGTCCGCCACTCATTTAGCGGAACGCTGGAAAATAATGAATAATTCAGCGGCCACTTGTCGCCGCACTTGACATAATGGAGGCGAGTGATGCGTCACGGAGCGGCGGGGTTGCGGCGGGGTTGCGGCGGGCGGTGGCTTGTAGCGTACGATCAGAGCCCTCCAATTAAGCCCCCTAACATGCTCCATTACATAACGAAGCAGAAAGCCCCTCCGTTGCCTCTTTCTCGCCAACACCTTATGTTTATCTCTCCCTCTCCATCTGTCTCCTCTGTTCATGCCGTTTAGCCTCCTCGTTTGCACACCAGCGGAGCAGCAGAGGAGCCGCATGTCGTATGATGGGGTGCAAAAAGTGTGTGTGTGTGTGTGTGTGAGTGTGGACCTTAATGGCCACGGCGGAACGATGAGATGGAGGACGGAGGAGTGTTTGAGCTGCTGCCACGGCGACAAGATGGAAGCAAACAGGTAGGACAGACTGAGGGAATTTGGGTGGGCAGGGACAGAGGGGGGGGGGGGGTT
>CAESWR010000635.1:738879-764227 GCA_903171835.1 Mullus surmuletus | reverse complement strand
GTCCGGGAGAAGAAGGGTCGAGTGTGAAATCCTGGGGTTGTAATGTGGGAGTGGGTCCCCGGTACCGGCGGGACGCGTCCTGCTCCGCTCGCTGTGTCACCGGGGCGGGAAATGTTGGAGGGACGCAGCGTCGCTCCGTCTACCTCTGGAAATGTGGAGCGAGTGTGTGTGTGTGTGAGTGAGAGAGAGTGTGTGTGAGAGTGGCGCGGTGGATCAGCCTCCTCCCTCCCTCCTCCCTCCCCCGGCGGACCCGAGCCCCCCTCGCGGAGGACGCAGCGCGCCCCCCGGCGGCCGGAAGCGGAGACGCAGCCTGGAACTTTCCAAACAAAAAAAAACTACTTTTTTTTTTTTAATTATTACTTTCAAAAACAACTTCAGTTAAATGAAGCGTCGAGCCAACATTTTTGAATTGCACACATTACCTCCCAAGTTCATTTAGCAACACGTTTTGTAGGGTTTTATCGCCTGTGTGTGTGTGTGTGTGAGGCTCTCTGGAGAAATAAGACTAATTTGCCTGTTTGTGGAACGGAAATCCAAATGTATGTGCAAATTGCTTTCATTTGCACCTTGCAGCGGCTGAAAATTGGAGTCAAAGGTCTATCAAGGTGGGACTGGTTTATCTCACCCCTGCTCTAAATCACCCCATTAACCTGGAATCGCTGTCAACGATAATGAAGACATGGAAGAAAATGGGGCAGATTTCTTCTATAAATTTAACCACCAATAACAGATGTCAATAGAAGTGGTGTCTGGGTGTAAGTTCATGTTGGGGGCAGAAGGGGGGAAAAAGAGGAAAAACAAAAGCAGTAACTGAAGCGGCTAAACCGTAATATGATAAATAGTTACATAGTATTTCACAATTGATCTCACAAGAGATTTCTCTGTGGACTCTCGCTTTTTCAGAATAGCAACGCTGAAATGAGAGACTCAATATCCCATTTTTGTGATTCCAAGAACAAGACACTTGCAAAGAAATACATTTTTTCCAGCTTGCAGACAACAAGATGGATTACTCTATTAAACTGTTGAATAGATGAATGTGTGCCATCACACTGTCAGCATTTGGATGATTTTTTCTTTTAAAATTCTTTGCTTAATCTATCTTTTAATCATCACCATGTAGATAGCTTGCACAGGGGGAACTTGCACATTTGGGCTTCAATCGATCAGGTCTTGCCTCATTAAAATGCTGAACAAATGTACAGATTTTGTTCCCGCTGAAACTCCACAGAGAACAGGTGGCCAGTGAGAAGAGTTTAAGAGTTTTTGGTAATGAATCTCAGAAACCCAACGTGAGTCATGCACTCCTGTATTAATCTTATTTGCATTCTCTGCTAAATATAAAATATTAAAGGAACAGGGTATAAAAGGCTGTATTTATTAACTTCCCCTAAAATATCCCAATAGAATAATTCATGTTGTGTAATTGAATGGTTGCACTGTGGGTTTGTAAATGATATGACCTCTCATATTACTCCATCGTGCCCCCCCGGATGGAGTGAGGACGGAACAGATTTATGTAATGTGTTTTGGACACAATCAATTTATTTGACCTCCTTCGCCTCGGGGTGCGGGTGTAAGTACAATTTGTTATCATTTCGTTTTAATTTCCTTGTGTGCATCAAAAGAGAGGGCAGAAATGTGGGCAGCGATTCAGAGGTCTCCAGCACGCCAGGAAAATGAAAAGTGCTGAAACTACAGGGGGTAAATTGCTCTCAGCTTCAGGAGAGAGCTTGCTGCTTTTATGGCTGACTTATAATTCCAGCATCTTGCAGGCAGAGAATGCAGGCAGCAGCTGTGGACTACTGTCATTGTCTTACAAGAAGAATATCTTTTTTTAAATTTCTTGCCTACTATTTACAAACCAATTGAGCTGTAGGGGCACATATTTGTTTCTATTGTGTAATGATGAGTGATCGGTGCCCTCCAGTGGTCGTGGTATCAAGCCGCATTGGTAGTGAAAACTTTTATTTTGAAAATACCCACCGGAAAACATGGTTCGCCGTTGTGTTGAATCAGGCGACACCATTGTCAGCTGGGCAATCGCACGCTGTCATTGCCAAGGGACAGAAAAACTACTACTTTGTATTTTTCATTTCAGGATGGCTTTGTATTCTGAAAGTGAAAACCGGAAGTGTAATTTCTGCTTCCGATGTCACGCAACACGTTACGGCTACAGTCAGTAAACACAGTTGAGTTCCAAAGTCGTCTTTTTTTTTTTTTCTTAGAGTAGTTTATATCAATTTACGGACATTTCCACAAAGTTTTGTGATACTTTTTCATTTTTTATTGCACATTTTATGCTGTTTGTTCTGACAAATTACCGCGTAGCTTTCGAGCAACATACAGGGACGCAGTGATATCTCTGACGGCAACATTTATTTTATTGTTTGTAAAACGCGTGCATTTATTAGCGCACAATTATTGTAAAAAAAAATTAACACATTTCCTTACAGGGTTGTAATAAAACACTTGAATGAAATGAAAAGGACAACACGATTGGACAGGAGAAAATAACCTACAACCATCTGATTTAATTTGATTGGGCAACTCACAAACTGTATTTTCTGATTGGCTATAACTGAAGAACAGAGAAAGCTATAATTAATTAATTAATAAACAAAACAGTAAACAAGTCCTGCAGAGCCCCACAGTTTAGACACAATCTAAAGCATTTCCTGATTATCACAATTAATTTAGACGACAAAAAGTGCTGGAAAGGTTTTTAAAAACATCCGGTGCCGCGCGAGCCACCGAGTAAATAACCGCCAATCGGAAGCCCGACTCTGCTCTGTTGCTAGGCAGATTATGTTAATATATGCAATGCGGCCATCTCTGCAGCTACCATTCTGAGGTAAGAACAACCTGTGCGTTTTCCACTAAATCCACCAAAACCGGGCATATCTGGACGCCGGGACTCGTAGCTCGACTTCCTATCCGCCTTTTCCGCGGATCTAAACCCAACGTGCACCCGCTCTGAGCGCAAATGTACCGTTTGGAAATGTGTTTTAATCCCCGGGTCTCTTCGGATGTGGTTGTTGTCGTTCCTGGTCCCACCCAAAATGGAGCCCGTTCTTCCTTGTTCCACCGTCGCCTCGCAGGGCTGGGCTCAAGTAGCGCGGGGGGGACGGGTGGGTCTGCCGGAATCCCGCGGGCCTCCGGCGCCTCAAATCGGCTCTTGTTGAGAACGTGTGAACGCCGCGGACGTCGCTGGCGCCGACAAGTCCCGTTTCCCCGCCAGCCGGGCCGAACACGGGGACTATACGGCGGAAATGCTAATGTTGCGGTGCGGCGAATGCCCGGGTTTCTGCGGCGCCGCTTTTTGTGGTATGGTCCGGTTGGGACCGAGAACCTGCGGGGTTAAAATAGGGGGGGGATGGAATTTATTATTGATGATACCAAGTGGATTGATCAATGATTGCGTGGAGTCGTGGTGTTTCGCCGCGCCGACACGCGTGTGCTCTTGGAGCCGGTTCTCCGGGCGGCCTGGTGAGCGGACGGCGGCCGCCTTTCCCCCCCTACCCCCGCCGAGAGGCTCTCTGTGGCCGCTCTGCACACCGACTCACATGCTGCTTTATTTTGGCTGGCTGTCAACCGGGCCAAGCCCCCCCCCAGCCCCCCACCCCCCCAAATCATTTCACTGGAAAGCTGAATTTCACGTTGGAATTCACTTAATTGATCATCTCCTCAGTGACACCACAAATCACCACATAAATAAGAATGTCATGTAGAGATCCCAATTACAAATGCATGCCCAGCACAGTCTTGTATTCATAGTAACTTCCCAAATCATCCATGTATTACTCAGGATCAATCAATCACATTATTACTTTTATCATCAAAAACTTAACTTATCTCCCCCAATCCTCCTACACAGGTATCCCCGGGTGTCTCAGGAGTGAAGTGACGCGCGACAACAGGCCTGGCACCGTGCTGCCATGGAGACCAAGCAGGAGCCATCGGCCGTGTGGAGTCAGTCCGCCAACACCGACTCGGGAAACGCCGCACAGGTGTGGAACTCTGCCTCAAATGTGACATCAGAATCGCTGGAAGTAAACGGCATGCTGACACTCTCATATTGCACGCTTACATTATTCTACTATCTTTTTAAATTCCATCAATTGATGAAAAAAAACCCATTATTTTTCTATCTCGCTCTAATCTGGTTAAGTGGAGGGGTTGTTCAGTGGATTTCCAATGACTCTACAGGTGTGTTCAAAGCATTTGTGTGCGTGCGTTGCAGGTGCACTTTGAAGGCGGCACAGTGGCTCAGATCGTGTACAGCGGGGATCAGGGGGACCGGGGACAGCAGCAGGTGGTCTATACAGCTGATGGGAACTCATATACCTCAGTAGAGTCTGCAGAGCACACACTGGTGTACATCCACCCTGCAGATGGCACCCAGGTGAGAGGAGGCAGGGTCTGATTAATCTGTACCTCTGGACCTTTATGCATCTGACAGCAATCTTTTATTGTAAATTGTTTTCCTGATCTAGAGAATATACAGGAATTTATCCGTGAAATGTTCTTTTATTTGCTTTTAGACTGTGTTTGCCGATCAGCCTCAGGTAGCTTACATACAGCAGGATGGTACAACTCAACAGGTATGTTCTACCAGATTGGTTTGTCTCCAGCCTTGCTTCCCACCGTGCTAACCAGCTGTATTCATTGGAAGGTCACCGTTCTGCTGCCAAGTGGACAGAACATGAATGCTGCCAATCTGCATGTTCTCAGTAATGTAGCAGAGGCACCACAAGCCATCCTGGAGCCAGTTTCCCAGGTGAGGACTATTTATTTTTTCTCAAATGTTTTTTCTCTGTTGCTGTTTCAACACACGTGGTGGCAAACAAAGCAGAACATATTCACAAAGCAGAAAACTTTGTATGCTCAGCACCACACTGAAGTTACATAAGCAGTGATTTGACAATATGGTTTTTAAATTTAGGTTTGCACTGAAATATAAAACCAGTAGAATAAAGTAATACTGCAATTTTTATATATTGTGGCTTCTCTGAAAAGCATAATCTTTTCCAAAGCAGATCAGACTAGTGAGTATTGACTTTAATGCACACAGGAGCAGTTGCCGGTGTCCAACTCGCTCACCTCCATGGACAACATCACGGACCCCCCCACTAGTCCACTTGGGGCCACGGACTCCACTGACGACTCTGATGAAGATGAGGAAGAGGACTCAGACATGGACGACTGGGAGCCTCGTCGGCCACAGCCATTCAACCCTCACAATCTGTGTGAGTGTGTGACGCTCTGATCCAACATTCCGTTCTATTTTCTCCTGAGGAAGATTATCACAGAGAGCGGTCTTCATCCTGTCTCACTGCAGTTTTTGGTGGTTCTGCCTCTCTGACTCCTCCTTTGTGGCTTCTCAGGGTGTGAGGAGTGTAACAGCTCCAACCCTACTGTGTGTCTGAAGCACGGCCCGCTGCACCCCATCCCCAACCGGCCTGTGATGTCCAAAGCCCGGGCCAGCCTGCCTCTGTCCCTCTACATCGATCGCTTCCTGGGCGGAGTGTTCTCCAAGAGACGCATTCCGAAGCGCACCCAGTTTGGGCCCGTAGAGGCGCCTCTGGTTCCTCAAAGTGAACTGCAGGACCACTACATTCATCTCAAGGTGAGTCAGGAGGCCTGAATCCTTAACTGTTTTGGTAACAAGGGTCATTGTTTTGTATAAATGGCTTTAAAATGTCTGAAATTTAGTCTGAAAATTGCAAGATGCAAGATCTGAGAAAGATTGTGTGTGTTTTTAATTTGTAAGTATTTTTCTTTTGCCTCAGCTTTGCATGCTGGACACGGAGAAGGATGGCGAGAAGTCTGATGACCTGTGGATGGACCTCTCTGACGAGGAGAGCTGCAACTGGATGATGTTTGTCCGGCCTGCGCAGAACCACCTTGAGCAGAACCTGGTGGCGTACCAGTATGGCTCTGAGATCTTTTACACGACCATCAAGAACATCCAGCCCAAGCAGGAGCTCAAGGTCGGTCTCGCTCGGTGCTGCTCTGACCTTGTGACTGATGTCTGAGATCGGATCAATCCCGACAAATAAAGGATGCTTGCCTCTACAGATTTGGTATGCGGCGTCCTATGCAGAGTTTGTTAATCAGAAAATCCACAATGTTACAGAAGAGGAGAGGAAAGGTACCACCACCACCACCACTGTATATACTATACAAACTTTGTAGTATATGTAGTGTATGTATAACTCTGAGCTTCACTCCCTTGTTCCGTTAGTGCTTCGGGAACAGGAGAAGAACTGGCCTTGTTATGAGTGCAACCGGCGCTTCGTCAGCTCCGAACAGCTGCAGCAACATCTCAACATGCACGACGACCACTTAAACCCTGTGACAAGGTAACCTCCCCTCCACCTTCTTATATCCTCATCCTCTTACCATATTAGAGCCCGCATAACACGTTCAATGTGCTCTCAGACCCAGAGGCCGGGGTCGGGGGAGAGGCAGAAAGAGATTTGGGACTGGGAGAAGACCGGGACGTCCGCCGAAATTTATACGCCTGGACCCACCAGTCGAAGCAGCTGAGGACAAAACAACAGTAAGAAACACCTTGAGGGAAAGCCTTTATGTGCTTATCTCTCACAATTATGCTGTCAGTGTTGAATGCATAAATAATGCTGCACAGTTGGTACATTTCTTTTCAAATTCTAAATCGCTTTACTCATGTGCACCACTTTAACGGTTAAAAGAAATAGGGCACACAAAAGAAAGAATGTGAATGAAAATTTCCCACATTTTCACAAGGAAATGCTGGAGCTGGCAGAGAAGCAGCCGCTGGAGGAGCCGGCCGAGGGGGCTCAGAACGGGCTGAAGGCGGTGGAGTCTGAGCCGGATGCTGCGATTGAGGCAGAGGCTCCCATCACACCCCTAGCGGACGAACCAGTCCTGGAGTCTGTCACGCCACCATCCAGCGTGGACCTGGCTGCTCCACTGAAGGAGGATCCCACACAGAACAGCCCGTCAGACCCCCACCTCACATCTCAGGACATGCGTCGCGCCAAAAGGATACGGGTAAGGCAGTCCGACACCATATCGGTACACAAACACGCAGACGGTTGGTTACTGGGTGTCACAGCAGCCATGATTTGCTTTTCAACAACGTGTCTCTCTTCCTCAATGCCTCTCAAAGATGGATGTGCAGGTAGGTTGGACTCGGGAATCGTTGGAAAAAGACTTTTATCATTTCCCATGGTGTTTATGTTTGTGCGACATTCCAGGAACCTGCCCCCCTCCACCCAAATCTCCTCAGCCCACTCCATGACTTCCACCAGTGTCTCAGAAGATCCGTGTCAGCACACAAGCTGGATTTTGCTTCAAACTCATCCATTTCTCCTCCTTCTTCCTGTCTCAGAATGCGGCGCTGCAGCACCTCTACATCAGAAAAACCTTCCGTCCCTACAAATGCACCCACTGCGGCAAAGCCTTTCGGGAAAAAGACAAGCTGGACCAGCACCTGCGGGTCCACGGTCGGGAAGCTTATGCCTTCTCCTGCCACGTCTGCAGCAAGAGCTTCATGAGCGACTCGGCCCTGGAAGACCACCTGTTGGTGCACACGGAGAACCGCTCCTACTCCTGCCTCCTGTGCCCGGATACGTTCGACAGGCTGGACTTGCTGAAAGACCACGTCGGGGTGCACGCTGTTGACGGGAACTTCACCTGTCCATCCTGCAAGAAGACTTTTACCGACTTCATCCAGGTTTGTTGTCAACGTTTACCGTGGGAGTAGATGGATAGATAGATGGATGGATGGATAGATGTTACCTGTCATGATAGCAAATTTTGCTGGACAATATATTTTCCCACAAATTATTGCCGATAAATGATATAAGGGGTGTCCCGATACAACTTTTTCACTGCCGATACGATACCAATATTGCAGTATTGAGTCTTGGCCGATACCGATATCAATCCGATCTGATATCAGCACGAATCATACCTACTTTTATGACTTATTTTGTAGTATGGAATGTTAGAAAAGGCTTGATTATCCAAACATCATATTATCCAAACAGAGAACAATAGTCAGCAACAGTGGCTATGAGAAAAGCTGAGCCATTGATTATTAACTAATGGCTTACATACATGTTTACCTTAAACAGAAGAATATTCTACAATTGAATAAAATAAATTCAAAATACATTAGAAGACCCTGAAAAATAACCTCAATAAATAAACAAAAAATATATTTCTAAAGTGCAAAATAACCACTAGTTTAACTTAAACACAAGCACATTCTACATAGAAGTGCTCGAGTGGAGTCTGGAATGGACTGCTGGTATCAGAGTGCTTATATCGGAGATTTTAGATGCAGGCCGATATAATCTGATACTTGTTTTTTCCACTGATATCAGACCGATATCTGATATCAATATTGGATCAGGACACCCCTAAATGATATTATTGTCAACATTATTTTGAGATCACTTATTTAACTAATGTGATGATAATATGGCATAATAATGCAAGTACACCTTTTAAAAACCAACAAACTATCATTTCTGAAGAGTATTTAACATTGTAATTGGAATGTCAAGAAGTTTTCACGAGGCTCACTGTGTGTGTATGATAGAGGCCCCGCCTCCCCCTAATGACACCAAGACTGGATGAGTGACAGGAGGGTTCACTCCATTCATTCCACTATTGAAACAACGCACCCAGGTGCTGAGAGCAGTGCAAAGAGTGAAACCTCTTTACATCCAGCCTGTTTGATAGCGTGAGACGAGGAAAACAAACACGCATGCACATGGTAATATATTGAGGCTGGCAAAATTATAGGGTTTGTTGTGATTTATGGTGCGATTAATTGATTTATTGATTATTATTCCAGGCCTATACACAATAATTCGTAGATTATTTCCACAGTTGCAAACTCTTTTTTTTTTTTTCCCTCTGTGACTGTATGTATACAAATGTGAATCGTAATGCTCTTAACCACTACGTCAAAGCGCAAGACTTGCCTGTCTGTTTTCAGACTGGTTATGTTTTTCTCCTCCTCAGGTGAAGAAGCATATTCGCTGCTTCCATTCCGAGAAAATCTTCCAATGCCCAGACTGTGAAAAGGCTTTCTGCCGACCTGACAAGCTGCGGTTGCACATGTTGCGCCACTCTGACCGCAAAGATTTCCTCTGCTCTACGTGCGGGAAACAATTCAAGGTGAGATGAACTCAGGTGGGCGCTAAAATACGTTTAAACCCTTTGCATGAAGCGACTGGCTAACGGTTTTCTTTTTTTCCCCCGGTGTCTTGTAGAGGAAAGATAAGCTGCGGGAGCACATGCAACGGATGCACAATCCGGACAGAGAGGCCAAGAAGGCGGACAGGATCCATCGCTCTAAAACGCTCAAAATGAAGGTGCCCACCACCGATTTCGAGAGCTTCATGTTCAAATGCAGAGTGTGCATGATGGGATTCCGACGCAGAGGAATGCTGGTGAGCAAAGACCCAACATGCAGCCTTGTTTTTTTAAAAGATTATTATTCGTGTTTTTATCAGAGCACTCACAGCTTTATCTTTGGCAGGTTAACCATTTGTCTAAGCGCCACCCTGAGATGCGCATTGATGACGTGCCTGAGCTGACGCTGCCAATCATCAAGCCCAACAGGGATTACTTCTGCCAGTATTGTGACAAGGTGGGTTAATTCTGCTTCATTCATCATAGTTGATATTTATACTCACAAGTGCATTTGCAACTTAAAACCTAATGAGCCCATGTGATGAACTGATGTCGGCTCAGGTGTATAAGAGTGCGAGTAAGAGGAAAGCTCACATCCTGAAGAACCACCCCGGGGCGGAATTGCCTCCCAGCATCCGTAAATTGCGACCAGCGGCTCCTGGAGAGCCGGACCCCATGCTGAGTACACACACCCAGCTGACCGGCACCATCGCCACGGCCCCCGTCTGCTGTCCACACTGTGCCAAACAATACAGCAGCAAGGTCAGTGAGGGACAGACATTTAACTGGCATTCGCATGTTTTGTTCTTGTATTAATTTGATCTTTAGAGGGTAAATGTGAATGGAAAGCAACACGGAAAATAACTATATTTTTGTGTCTTAGACTAAGATGGTGCAACATATCAGGAAGAAGCATCCAGAGTTGGCTCAGATGGCCAACACCATTCAGACCCCGTTGACGACAGCTGTGATCAGCAGCACGCCAGCGGTCATAAGTGCGGATGGAGCCACGGCCGAGGCTGTCGTGGTAAGAGAGAAACACGCATGATGAGCACAGACACAGAGGAGATTCTGTCAAATTAGAGCAACATTTTCTTGAATATTGGGATTTCTCTGTCTGCATCTTGATTTAGAATAAAGGTTGAGACAATAAGATCAGGCATAAAGCGACCACATCAACAATAAATCAAAGAATTTGTGAAGTAATGTCAGTTGGTTTAATAATGGAGACAACATTCCCCACAACACACTCCAAATAAAATGGAATCCAAATAATTGGAAAAATGAGAATCGGTCCATGCAGATAGATATTTGACCCGACGAGAAATCTCCTAATAAGTTGTGTATATCAACATGTGAGTAAATAGAACATTGCATTGATGAAGCCTGACATGTGTCTTGCTTAAAGATAGGAAGTCCATCTGAAACAAATCAGATATTTTATGTGGGATATTAACTGTAGAATTGATTTTCTGTGCAGACCACAGATCTGCTGACGCAGGCCATGACAGAGCTGTCACAGACGTTGACCACAGACTACCGAACCGCGCAGGGAGACTACCAGAGGATCCAGTACATCCCCGTCTCCCAGGCAGGGGGCAACCTCTCCCAGCCGCAGCACATCCAGCTGCAGGTGGTGCAGGTTGCACCGGTAAGCACCAGGATTGCATTGTATTGTAACTTATTTTTCTCTTAAAGCATTGTCTCTCTTCTCAACACAAGTCAGATTAGTTTGTTAAAGGAATAAGGGCAACGTTTTTGGCTGTGTGCCACACACACGTTGCGCACTGGAGTCCTGGATGAAAATGTTGCCCTGTATGCTTTTACAAACTGCAGAGGTTGAAGAAAATCAGAGCATTTCTCTCTCATTCCCGTGTCATAAAATATTCCATTTCCGTGTTCCACTGTAATCAAATGTTCCATCTGATAAGAACAAACTTTACAGCACTTGAATTTGGCAACTTTTTGTCCTGTTATGTTGCCAACACAAATGCTCACTTTTGTTTTTAATGAGCTTGGGTTCATAGGTAGGGTTGGAAATAGAGACGCAAATCGTTGCTTCGGCATGTCTGTTTGTCTTGAAAATGTTCACCATTCAAAGCTACTTTTTCATGTAATTGCTGTCTTTTAAATATCTTTCCTTCAAAAGAATACATTGTGTGGCTGGTCGATGAAAGTCTGTACACTGTAATTACAGTCATTTGACACTATTCATGAAGATATTTCCCAACTTGGTATGTATTTAAGTGAATTTAAGAAGAAGCTAAAATGAGGTGTGTATGTGTGTGTTTCACAGGCTTCCTCGCCACATTCACAGCATCCAACAGTTGATGTGAGCCAGCTGCACGACCCTCACGGCTACAGCCAGCATTCCGTCCAGGTACAACACATCCAGGTCACAGAGCCAGCAACCGCTGCTCAAGGAGCCACCCAGGTGCGTCATATTTTGACAAGGGGCTGATGGGATATGTTTTGCGTTTAATCTCTTAGTCGTTTATCTCTCAGTTATCGGGGATTTCTCCTTAATGTACCAGCATCTCTTGTTATCTTTCAGGTTACCAGTCAGCCTCTGAGCCCCAACTCTCAACAGGCCAATCAGGAGCTCAGCCCTGCCCAGCTGACCCCTGTGACCTTGGCCCAGAGCCACACCCTCCAGACCAGCAGCACTCAGCAGCAGCAGCAGCAGCAGCAGCAGCAGCAACAGCAACAGCAGCAGCAGCAGCAGCAGGGGGCAGTGCAGCACACCTACCTCCCCGGGAACTGGAACTATCGAGGCTACCGTGAGTCTCACACACCTGCTCTGCTGTGTTGTCGGGCTGGTTCCGTTTAACGTCGGATGGCCTCTCGAGTTTAATCTGTCCGACCTCTTCCCGCCTTAGCATCTGAGATCCAGATGATGGCGCTGCCACATGCGCAGTATGTGATTGCAGAGGCCAGCACACCGGTGTCCGGAGTCAACAGCAACCAGGTGAAAACGGTGAGTGATAGATAACACCGAGGGCAGGTGTGGAGAGAATTATCACCAGTGTGATAGTGATAGAAAATATTTTTTGTTCTCAAACACACATTTTCTCTCCTAAATAGGAGCAAAATGCAAAAAAAAAGAAAAAAAATTGCAGAAAATGTCAAGTGAATTTGTATGGAAGTAGTTGGGAAGCTTAGTACTATGTTTTTTTTTGTTTTTTTTTCTCTTTTGGGTATAGGAACAACACATATAAACAATACAAATAAAGTTCAAATTAATACAAAAAGAAGTAAAACGTAAATGTGTAGGGCGCAGTGAATGAAATGTGGGTGTTATAACTACCAGACACCTTAATTTCCAACAAATCAAATGGCTTTTTTGTTTTACGTTAAACCACTATTTTTTTTACACGCGAAACAAGTACAACAACTAAAAAACGCTGAACGCCTGAATCTAAATTTGTCAGTTTCAGCTGTTTGCTGTGTCATAGATAATAACAGAGATAAGGAAGCGTCTAAGCTGCCTCTTTTCCTGTCTCACAGACACACTACGTCATCTCGGAGGGTCAGACGGAGCTGGATGCCAAGCAGACAGCCCCTCAGAGCACTACGCAGGGTCACGGCGAGCATCTGGAGCAGCAGCCCACCACTCAGCAGGCCACCACACAATACATCATCACCACCACCACCAACGGCAGCGGCACCAGCGAGGTTCACATCACCAAGCCCTGACGAAGCCGCTGTGGAACCTTCGGGCCGACCACACATGATGTCCTTTAGCAGCCTTTAACGCACAATGACAAACAAAACCCACATTCATGCGTGCACAGAAACAAAGACTTGTGTATAGACAGAGTTTAAAGACGGGGTGGGGGGGGGGTATGTGGGGTAGATGACCAGCACAGTTTTATGTGTCTGTAAAGTGTTGCCCTCTTATAATGAGTTGCTGGGTTACAAGCTGCTAACTTTGTGAAGAAGAATACATTTAGTAGACTGAAAAATGTGAATTTCTGGTTTTGAACAGAACATATAAAGGCCAAAAAAACAAATTCAACACTAAAAAAAGAGAGGGTGAAGATTTTAGCGAAGATGGAAAATATGAATTTATGAGTGTCTTTTCTTTTCTTTTTTTTTTTCTTCTTTTTTACCAGAATCCTTTCGTTGCAAAGTCGTCATGTATTTGTAATTCAGCAAAGTTACTAAAAAAGATGAAGCAATCATGGAAGTCCCCTTCCACCACATTGTTTTTCCATCCGTTGTCTGTTAATAGTTTGTATTTTGCAGACTGGAAAAATCTTTTTTGTTGCATTCAAGACCTTAAGCTGATTTAATTCTGCGTCTTTTTTCTGTTATGATCGAGCCCCCTTTCACAACCAGAGACACTATGATCAACAACCTTATGAGATCAGCTTTTTATTGTGTAAAAATAACATTGTTTTATTTGATTGAAGTTGAATAACAGCTTTGATAACGAATTATGAATTTTCTGGTTATAAGAGGCAGAGATGACTCGGGAAAGAATCTCAAAAGCTCAGGAGTCGGATTTGATGCCAGACCTACTTCGGTGTATTAACCTGTCAAATCAGAGAGGTATTCATCACTCAAAGGAGTGATTAAGTGAGAGGCACTCTATCCTCTATTGTGTCGCTTACTTTTCGACTTTTCCAAGGCGGTGGATTGTCCTTTTATACCTGGCTTATAAGTATTTTATTTCTTTTACTATTTGTTAAGGCTCAAGAGTATCTGGTAAATACACCGAATTAAGTCCATTGTATAATGTTATTTATATCGCTCTGACAGGATTGTACAAGTCAGAAATATGGCAGGAGTATTATAATAATTCCCATGATTACTGTAGGAGGTGACTTTGCAATCTTCATGTGTTGAGAAATTAAATTATTTTATATCTATGTTTTTTTTCTGTGTTTTTGAGGCAGAAGTTAAACGCGGGCGGTCTCTTCGTCTTTGTTGTTTAGGCTTTTCTGCCCTTGCGGCGGCACGGAGGCGTCTGAAGAGTGATGATTTTAACATTTACACGTGTAAGCTTCACCCGGAGCTGAATTATTATCCTGCTATTTGGATGTGACAGGTTGTGGTAATTATAGCTGAGAGGGACGGCAGCGGCACGTCGAGGTGGTGCTCGCTCTGCCTGGGCGGGGCAGGGCTCGCCCGCCGCACAATTGTCATCAGTATGTGTGACACATTCCTTTGATTGACGGAATGTGGGAAAAGGAAACATGCGCTGCCTGCTTAGATTTAACAAACACAACCAGTTTAACCAGCTGCTCAGCCCACAGAGGAGATCCCATTTTTTTATGAGAATGAGTTTGATTGTTCTCAGTATCAGCAGGTATGCCTGCTCGGCCGCCATGACTCGGCTAGTGATCGGCTGCTCCGCAGGACCCGCACCGGGCCTCGACTGGACTCCTACATGGATGGAGGGAGTGAGGGAGGACGGGGAGGGAGAACCAGCGGACAACAGGTGGGTTGGTCCGAGAGTGACTTAGCTCCTGCTCTTTCATTTTGAAACTGCCTTTTGAGTGAGTCTCAAAAAGCTTTGATCATCTGCCGCTGGAGGTAAGAGTGTGTGTAAGATAATGACCTCTAATGACCTTTAATAGATATTTTCACCTGTTGTTCTTAACAAGACTATCTTACAGAAGAGAATCTCAAAGTCATAGTTATCTGATGAGACCTTTTAGTTATTGTGTGTGTATGTCTGCGTTCTGTGTGATTGGCCTTTAATCCCGCTGTGATTGTGTGTGTACGTGTGCCAGCTAAACACAACATCTCAGCTCAGTAACATGACCTCTTCTGACTCCATCCAGCAGCTCTCTCTGCTCTTGGAGGGGATTTTGAAGACAAAAAGTACCAGGAAATGTACAAACACAAATCTTTGTTTATCTGTTTGATCTTGATAAGATTTTGCAGCTGTTCAGCAGTTTCCTCATATCTACCTGAGCAGGTCAAAGCATTTCTATTCATACGTTAATCATTATTAACAGTTTTTTTGTTACATTTGTTGTAACAGTATCAGATTATTAGTTCGACTTAACAGAGTTACCCTACCTGAAGATGCAATAGGAAACTTTTACTCATATGTGGCTCATGTTTGTGTGTTTCCACCTCCGCCCGTCTTCAGCAAATCAAACCAAACATCAGCCGATGACCTTCAGCCACAGCGCAGGTGGTGGTCCCACTGTCTGAGGAAGCTGCCCCGCTGGAAGCGATGGTACAGCCTTACCCCAGTGGGTGTAGCGTGGTGGCTCTGCCAGCTGGAGGCGCTGCTGCTTCACTCCTCTCCCGTGCTGTGGGATGTTCTCCGGGGGGTTCTGCTGCTGTGCATGCTGTGGCTGGTCCTGGGCGGATGTGTCTACGGCCTGAGGTGGTGCCTGCGGCCAGGACACACACAGGTGAGCACGACCGCGTGTGTCTGATCCCACTCGAACTGCTCATAAGTTGTGTCAGTGTTTGTTTTTGTGTTCACTGGGTGATGTGCTGCAGGTCGGGGAGAACTCTGAGGTGGGGTCACAACAGGAAGTTGTGGCTGAACACAAGAACAAAACATATGCATGGTGAGGCTTAAGACTTAGATATATTTCTATGTACATTCACATTCATCTCAATAAATTAGAATATCATAGAAAAGGCGGTTTCCAGTTCAAGTCCAAAATCCCCAACCAAGTATTGAGTGCATATAGTTGTTTGGTTTTTTTGAGGCTAACATTTCCATATTAACAATACAATACATTTTTTTGAAAATACTCATTATAATTAGAAGAAATAAATAAATTAAGACATGAAATGTTTTGTTTTTTGTGTAATAGATCTATAGTATATATTAGTTTGACTTTTTGTGTAGGATTACTGAAAAATGAGTAAAATTAGATTATAAAGCTGAAAAACAGGGATCAATAAGCTACCGAATAGGAAGCCTGTCAATAGAATTGAAAGAATTGAATGCATGACTAATGAAATTCAATAGAGCTCAATCAGAGTATACTTAAAATCATGAATAAAAAATAACAACATGTAAGAAAAAGTCAAAGTTAAGTTGGGTCAAAAAATGACTTGAAATGAGCAAAAAGCTCTCTTTTCTTTCTTTCTTTTTTTTTTTTTTTCCAAATGAAGCAATCAAAGCCTGCCAAACTAAAGCTGTGCTCCTCTCTCAGCAGGGCCCCCCCACTGGGACGCCTGAGCCCCCACGCTCCTCTGGCCCTGGCCCTGGCTGACAGCCTGCTGCTGTGTGTCCTTCAGGAGCCTCTGCTGGACCCCAGCGTGCCTCAGATCCAGGCCCTCCTCTGCAGGCTGGAGGTGGGACAGGGGAAAAACGGCGAAAAAACAAAATCCCTCACTTTCAAAATTCCAACCAAGGCAAAGAAAAGCCTGCAGCGATACCTGTCATCTCCCGTGTTTCTAGTTGCTCTTTGCATGTAGATCAGTGTGAAGTCTTTGTCGATAATCTTGCAGAGATCAGACCAGCTCGCACTCGGGTGTGCGCGCAAATATTTCAGCCGCAGGCAACAGACGCTGTCGCTGAGCTGCTGTCGTCTGCACTCTGAAATAACCAGACAAGCAGAGTGGAGAGATGTAAATGTTTTACCTCCCTCTGCCTCACCTGTCTTCCTCCATGTCACACCAGCAATATGGCTGCTTGACAGCGGTGTGTCTGAGTGTGTGTGTGCATCTGTCAGCCTCTCACTGTCAAATCTGAAACACACACAGGTGATGCCTGTCAGGTGCACTGAGGCAGCAGATGATGACTGCGATGAACTTTGCTTTCTTACCTTTTTGAACTAATTGAGCATGAAAGCTTGAAAATTAATGAGCAAGATCACCTTCAAATGTCGGAGTGTGTGATGCCTCCAAATACTGCCTGGCCTTTACTTCGGTATCACCCTTAGGCCACGAGGAAGCTTTTTAAGGGTTTGCAAAAACAGAAAATCCCATTATGACTTACCTCTGTCACATGTCATGATTTAAAACACCTAAGCATTATTTTATTTTGTTTTATCCAAGGAATAGAAGTATAAAAAGCAACAAATGGATTCCTGCACACTTTCATCGCCTCTCAAGAATCTTCTACTTTTACTTCTGCTGTGAAAACTGCAACGGGTTTCCTTATGAGAAATGAAGCAGATGAATCTTAAAACAGCCCTTTAACTCTAGTGTCATTATACAATACAATTTTACCACAAAATTTAGAGCTTCTCCTCTTCATTGCATACAATTACAGCATGAAAATTAGTAAAAATCTTAAAATGTAGTTACAAAAATAAGTATAGAAATAGAAAAAGTATAGAAATATGAAATTAACGCTATAAATACTAACAATATAATCATCAAAATGTATTGCACAGGGTGTTTGGCTATGTACAGAATAAATAAAGTAATATTAGGAAAAAGTGGGTTTTGGTAGATTTTATAATAATAAAATAGTGGCGGAATAATGACAAGTCTACAGAATTTCACCAGCGTTTGCCCTCTGGAGATACAGGTGACACTCACATCTTGCAAACAGCTCCCTCTTAACCCACACTTCCTCTCACCTGCAGGCATTGTGTGTCACGCTGGAGAAGGCCAGCCTCGGCTCCGAGGCCACGCCTGAGGACCAGGACTCGCCACTGGTGGACAAAGTGAAGGTCATCCACAGCTACGTACAGCAGAGGCGAGTGTCTGCTCCCCTCACTGAACTCAAGGGTTTGAAAATGACCCCCACTCCCCTCTAACCCACACGCACTCTTCCTCACCTGGCAGGATGAGGACGCTGCGCCGGCTGGTCCAGGCGCAGGGGGACTTTGAGGCCAGCGCCAAGGACACGCTGGAGGGCATCGGGCAGCGCTGGGCTCAGCTGGAGGAGCTGCATACCGGGGTCACGCTCAGCAAAGAGGGGGGGCGGGGCCACAGAGACCTGCAGGCGGTTCAGACTGAGGCAGAGGTGAGTTTTTAATGGTTCTGCTTTCGATTTCTGTGGTATATTTGAATGTCTGTCATTGCTCGTGGGTGTTTTTAATGTCTTCATGCTTTGGCAAAGATTTTGTTCACAGTTCTGGGTCAGTCCAGGAGCAGACTTCAGAGCTGCCAGGCTCATCTGAATGACAGCACACAACTTCTGCAGGTAAATCCTCCCTCCAGGTGAGAGCCATAATGTAATATATGTCACTCTTCAGTTAGACGTGGTCGAGCAGGCTGATTGGAGAGTCCCAGCTTCATCCAGAATCCCTGTACACCAGACTGGTGCAGAGAATCGCTGACTCTATTTAAAAAGACGACTCCCACCCTCTTCATGGGGAGTTTAAGCTGCTCCCATCAGGATGGAGGTTCCTAGTCCCACCCTGTAAATCAAAGCCCTACAAAACCAGCTTTGTCCCTGCAGCCATCGATGTTATTAACAAGTAAAGAAACTACACAGAATTCACATTCATTTATTTATTTATTTTATTGTATTTTTTTATTGATCTTTTTCTCTTTTATCTTGTTTTAACTATGGCACATTCCTTTGGTCCTTGCCTGGTTTCTTATATGGGGTTGACTTCTTCTTTTTAATGAATGTCTTCTTTTTTAGCACTACGTCTCACTTTGTCATGCCCAGTATGCCTGTGATTTTATGAATGAAAACTCACTCTAAACAAAATGTACCTATGGGTACAATATAAATCTGATCTGAACTGAACTGAAGCATCCTATTTTTATTCCTTTCTCTTTGTATCTTCCTCAGGAGTTGACATGGAGTCACACTTACACGAGCTCCAGCCTGAGCAGCGGCGGCGATGCCGTGTGGCCGGAGCTGCTGCTTCAGTCCAACATGGAGCAGGTAGGCGAGCAGCAGAGTGTTACTGCGTTCACTCAGAAGCTGCGGCGGGACCACCAGAGTAACGCCCGTTTCTCCTCAGTTTGACTCGGTGCAGGAGAGCTTCCAGTCCCTGGAGCAGCAGATTTCGACCTTCCAGGCCCACCTGGAGGGGCTCGGGCGGGCTGACGGCGCCTCCTCGCAGACGCACAGCAGACGCTCATCGTGGAATTCGACGGAGCACCGCAGTTCCATCTGCTCGTCCGTGTCCTCGGTGGACGTGGACTCAGACCCAGAAGGCCATCAGACTTTGTGTGAGAGGTCAGCGCTCCAGTTTTCCTCAACCATCGGACGCCTGAGAAAATCTGGGAGAAGGAAGTGATTTTTCCGAAAAGATCAGAATACATCGTTTTCTTTTTTTGAGACATTTTCAGGCTTTTTATTTTCTGCCTTCTTCATTGCATTGCAAACACAAGGGGGCGCACTTTCACCAGCTATCACCAGTTGTGCACAGCTGTGGTGCACACCAGAGGACATATTATATGTAAATATCAACATTTACATCCTTCCTGGATCCCTGGCTGCGATGACGGACCAGGACTCACAGAGATTTTCCGTCCCATCATCTTTACAGGAAGAGTGCGGCGTTGGACCGGCCCCGCAAACATATGGCCCATAAACAGATCCTTTAAGATCAGAAGCCAGAAGAATCTCATAACGTGTCTGATTGATTTATCTTCATTTCTATTAAGGCTTCAGTATGTTTTTAAAGTAGCTGATTAACGGCTCCAGCCCTTCGTTCTGATGATGCAGTTTGTCTTCGCTGTGCTTTGAAGTCCGATTCAGTGTCTGACGAGAGTAAAAGATGTCAGAGTAAGAAATATATTATTTCTTTGCTGACGTCTGTTCTTCTAATGTGTAGACGTCTTTTTTTTAAATCTCTATTTTCCTTTTCCAAAACCATTTTCCTCTGAATCTTTGTGTATCAGGGGCTTTGAGAGCTTCAAAGAAACGTGTTTTTCAGGGGAGGAAAGGTAGTATGGGGGCACGGAAGGTCGACGCCGGAAGTGTTTCTGTTATTACTAAAAACTGAGCGGCCCTCTCGACCTTTCAGCGAGACGCGGGCGTCTTTGATCCAAATTCAATTACCCTTGAAGCTCCGTCACACTGGAAAGCGCAGAATTCTGGAGCGGATTCCTGACTTTTTCTTCCCGCTGGAGCTCACAGGATTCCCAACGAGAAGTTATTCATTCATGCCTGATGTTGAGAGCTAATTGAGGTGAGAATATTCAGTGTACATTGATGTCATTTGACCACCATCTGCTGGATCCTGCATCTGTCTGATTCCCTCAGACTGTGTGCATGTATGTGTGTGTGTGTGTGTGTGTGTGGGGGTGGGGGGGAGCAGAGATCGGGGCGAGGTGGGGCTGACCTCTGGGGGATCCGGGATGAAAGGAATGTGAGCTGAATGCTGCAGGATCCGAGCTGTCACAACAGCAAAGACACAAACACACCATGTCTGGGCGGCTCGAGGGATGTAAAGGCTGTGGGAGGAGAAGATGTTGCGTACTTGAAGTTGCCGACAACAGCTTTTGAATGAGACAGAAAAGAAATGTGTTGCGACACGCCGCATGAATATGTACGATTTTCTGCGAATCCGCCCTGAATACACGGGAAGGGCCGCTGACAATACGCGTTTTCCTTTGAGTGCGACAAAAAAAAAAGATTTATTAAGTGAATGGAAAGGGGAATATTCCACTGTTGGATGTGGATGAAAAGCAGACAGTGCTGAGCCGAGACACACTCATGCCCCACATTGCTGCCACATGATGTCACAGCCGGCAGAGGGATGGATGGAGAAAGAGCAGAAGGGCACCGAGTGCCGGCGAGGAGAAATTACCACAGGCTTTGTTTAGCTACACAGAAAAGTTGATGACTGGCTTCCTCGCAGGCCTTTCCAGCCCTGGCAGAGAGGCTATTTCAAAGCCAGCTCAAGTGTGTGTTGTTTCAGAAAATACGGTTCATGGCAGAGGTCAATCCCTCGCCTTATCCTGACAATTACTCAATATCGGGTTTCGCCGGCCGACACAGAGGCCACATTTGTGCTGATCCTTCCTGCGATGGCACTGCCCCGGAGGCCGTACAGTAGTGACTGATACTGACAAAAGTCCAAGAGCGCCATCGGAGAAACTTCATCGGGGGGAGGGGTGGGGGGGGGGGGGTGTTCAACAGTCTCAACTGCACTTAACTTGGCCACAAAGGACAGAGTGGCAGCTTAAAGATTCTTCATGAAAGGTGTGTGTGATGTGAGGAGCAGCATGTTGATGTCACTCCTCTCTTACTGGCCTCAAAAGAGCTGTAGCTGATCTAATAATACTTTTACAGCCCCCTTAAGCATCTTTTTTTTTAACATTGAAATAACGGATGTAGAGATTCAGTGAGGCAAGGTGATGATCAATTGATGGTTAAGATAAAGAAAGTTGAAATAAAAGCAGATTTGAGGACTCTAGTGAGCTGAATAGAGAAAAAAATAAAAGGCGAAATGAGAAGGTTTGGTTGTTGATCAGATTTTTCCCTACATTTTAAAGTGGTTTATATTTATAGCACTTTGGTCACCATCGGCAGGAGCCTTTATTTGTATTTTGGTGAACTGTGTTGTCCGGTTTAAGCCTTTTTGCAGCTTTCTGTCCCCTGACAACCTCTCAAAGAACTGCAAACGGCGCGGATGGCTGCTATTAAAGGCCTGGACACAGATAGCGGAGGGCCACTTTCAAACGGAGGCTTTTGGAAAAGAAAAATGGAACGGACAGCTGCACGTTGAGACAAAACATCAAAAACACCAGCCACAGATGTACGCAATTAGCAACATGGTAGACATTTGGGGAGCAAAGGTCCATAAACTCGCAAATTATTATGGTTGATCTAACGTGGCTGGAGGGGAGCCCAAACTCAACAGCATTAATGGGGGGTTTTCACTTAAACATTCCACTATTTTAGGTTCTTTTTAAGCTGTTCGCAAACCTTGAATGGAATTTTTTACATTCTGATAGTAAATCTTTGTTCCATTTATTACATGAAAACTGTGTGTGTGTGTGTGTTTGAGTGACACAATAAAGCAGGGGGGGAGGGGGGCCGGAATGCCACGCTCAACATGTTTCCAATCATTAGGAAATGCTAAGCTTCCTGTTTGTGTAAATATTTTCTTACTTTGTTTTCCAAGAGCGCCGGGTAGAATGAACGACTCTGACCTCCGCGGCCTCCCGCTTCCTTTCTCGTCGCTCGGACGCACCTTCTGCCAGCTGAGGAACCAGCGCGTCCTGACACGTCACCGGCTGCACAGGAATGGACCAGGTATCCAAAGGTCAGGAGCCGCCACCGCTGATGCCAATAGGTAACAGCTGTGACGGCCATTTGGACCAAAATAGCTCTGACATTCTTTGTATTGTGACTTTAATTAGGCAGAGTGTGTGTTTAACAACCACCATTCCACACATTGACAAGGTATAGATCTGAGACGTCCTCTTGCTTGGCCAAAAGCTGTTCAAAGTTCAGATCAAACTGATGGGATCTTTCCAGATGAAGCTGTGCAGTGGTTTGAAATATTGTTGCTATCAATCTTCTGGACCGCTGTCCAAGTTTTTTGGATCGAAACTTGTAAAAATGTGAGTGTCCATTGCGTTGCCCGCCTTTCATCTGCCATTTATACTTTATCTGTGTTGCCAGAGCCTCTGACAGCTTGATCCTCAGTATCCCTCAGAAACAATGATCTTTTGGAAATCATCTGAGGCATCTGCATCAAAGATGAGGGATTTCTAAACGTTGGAAGACCCTCCTTTTGGCTGCTTAAGAAGTTGATTGTGATCCTTTGCTAATACGGACAGCGTGCGAAGGACACAATGTTTCTGCTTGTTTGTTTTTCTGTCTTTGAGTGGGATTATTAAAGAAAAAAACATAAATAACCCAAACAGCCGATTTTCATCAAACGCAACATCAGGGTGGAACATGTCCCAGGACACGACCCGTTACATTTAGAGCAGATCAGCGATTCAAGAGCAGCGTTGTTGGGGAGATGTGTGCTCTCTGGGTGTCTCTGTTAGTGGGTTCACGCAAAAACTACCCAGCCAGTTTTCCTGAAACCTGTTGGAGTAGAGCTGAGAGTATAACCTCCACATTTTGGGGGGAGATCTTGGCATCTTCCGCAGCAAATACTGGCAGGGTTGCACACTGTAAATGTCTTTTTGATCCAGCTCAAATCGGGTCTTATTATTGCAGCATTGACCCTGATTTGTTTTGATGGAGCAAGAAAAGCGAGACGTTAAATACCCCTCATTGTTGTTCCTCAAAGACGTTGTCATGGAGCTTTGAAACAGACCGTTGAAGTGACTGATTTTTACGGAGGCCGAGGGCTGCAAACGCACTGCAAACACAGAAACGCTGCAAATTCACAAAGCAAAGTGCGCCGGGCCACTAGGGGCGCCAAACTGAGGGCTGGACCAATCCTGTGGGATCGTTCCGGGATGTACTGATGTTGGTTGTTTCCTGTATTGCCGTTGAAGATTACGGCGAAGTGTTTTAAAATGACAGAAGGAAGAAATGTACTTTTGTAATTCCACTTCTTTCAAGTTTTAATTAATAAAGAGAAAATACAGGTGCATTTCAATAACTTAGAATGTCAAAGAAACGTTTATTTATGTCAGTAGTTCAATACAAAAAGTGAAACAATTACATTATATTGATCTAATACATACAGAATGAAAAATGTCATGTCTTAATTTGTTTAATTTCTACTAATTAGTATGATTATGGCTTACATTTAATGAAGAGAGAAATTGAGTGTCTCAAAATTGTGAATGTTACAAAAGGCCAATCTTAAAAAGTATTCTTAATATGGAAATGTTGGCCTCTGAAAAGAATGTCCATCGATATGCACTCAATACATGGTTTCTGGATTTTGGACTTGAACTAAATGAACTTTTCCATGATATTCTAATTTATTGAGATGCACCTGTACATCCCACCAGTGTGTTTAAAGAGGGACCGTTCCCACAGGATTGATCCATCCCTCCGTTTGGTGCCCCTAGTGGCCTCGTGCACTTCTGTTTTGTTTCGTGAATTTGCAGCTGCTCTCTCTTGCAGCGTTTCTTGTTTTGCAGTGTTTGTGTATTTGCAGTGCCTTTGCAGCACATTTGAGGCCCTCAACCACCGTCGATTTTCCACAGAAATAACCTTAATGATGAAAATTTCGGAATACTTGCATTTCCTTATGTCCTTATTTAAGTACGTCCAGAGTTATGAAATTCAATCTCATTGTACGACACAACAGACATCCATCAGCAGTGAGTGTAACTTTGTCCTCTGAAAGTCGCCTCGCTTGTCCGTAAGAGGCGCCGATGTGTGAGGCGGCTCTCAGAGGAAAGGCTAAACAAACAGGCGGACCCCGACACAAAGAGTCCGCCAGTCAGGGACATGTGGCAGCAAAACCCTCTCAATCCACACACACACACTCCCCTAATACACACACACCGGAGCTACACAAACCCTCTGGCAAATCGGAGCCCAGAGGAAGAAAATGGAGGAGGGGGGGCAGAGAGAGAGAGAGTGGGAGGAAATTCTGATTCCCATTCAGCAAATGTCACCACCTCACAAAGGGGACTGCATGACACCGCCACTAAATCAGAGTTAATGGACTCCTTTCTCAGCCCTGCGAACATGACAGGGGGCGTGTGTGTGAGAGTGAGAGGGTGTGGGAGCTGGGAGCGAGGGGGCCGGTGAGTGTGCCTGTTTTGCCCAATTGGAGGGGGCACATGGGCCAATGAGCCTTGTGTGATATAGTGAAAGCAGATTTGGCGAAGGGAAGCGTGTTCCCAGCAGCTTTAACAGCCCCCTGAATGCAGAGCCCGACTTCTCTTTTCGTCGCGTCAAGCGGCCCGTAATTGAGGACATGCTAGCTTTCTCCGAGATTTTTCTGTTTATGTTGTTTTAAAGGCGAGGCGTTAATCATATGGTGTGTTTGACCGCTCCGTCGCTCCTCTTTCGGCACAGCTGATTTGTGTGTGCGAAGCAGAGCAGCACGACATCAATCACCGGCCACTTTAACAGTAAGTACAAAGCTACACAAACCATGTTGAGATCCATCAAACTCCCCAAAGTGCCGTTATGGGCAGCACCATCCTGCAGGCTTGTGGGGTGATTGTCCATTTGCATGTGAACACTTATTTCACAATGAGGAGCCAGACCCGGGGGAGGGGGCTTCTGAGACGTTTGTTATCTTCCCCACAGGGCAGAACCTAATAGGTGTAACCCCCGTCGCCCCCCCGATCGCTCGCCGCCCGGCCCGCCATGAGGGAAGATGGCATTGGTGTCACTTTGGCAGGCATTCAGAGCCTCAGTGCCCCC
>CAESWR010000635.1:720900-731787 GCA_903171835.1 Mullus surmuletus | reverse complement strand
GTGCTGCTCCTGCTGGGTTTGTTAATGAAGGAGTGTAATTGGATTTTTGTGGAGGATTACTGCGTGCAGGCTTGTGTTGTTTAGCTCGTGAGGATAAAGGTTGCGAGAGGTTTCCCCGAGTTCCGCAAACATTAAAGGGATGCACCGGAGCAGGACAGATTTTGCCATTCAAAGCGGCTTATGGCGGCGCAAGTTGATTTTTTTTGTCACTTTTTCACGACATGAAACACTTGTAAAGATGAAAATTAACCCCGCGTGGCTTGTTCGCCCTCTGAAGTATCCACCGCCGTGTCCTTTTTCCTGTTCAATGAACTGAGTGAATAAAAAATGCCGGTCGAGCCCCTCAGACTTGAAGAGAAAAGGGAGGCTCTGCACATTTTTTTCTCTCTCCCTCCTCCAACAAAAGCGGTGGAAGACACAGGGAGACGTGGAGCGAGGGGTGAATGCAGCCTCACCGTCCCTCCCGCTCCTTCCGCCAGGCTATTGTCGGCCCGACCACGACCTCCCCGTCTACCGGCTGTGACTGGAGTGGTTCCCGATGGCCGCAAACAGGATTAGGAGCACCCACGGCTCCGCTCATTCTCTGTGGATTTGGGGAGTGTTACCGTGGCTTGGCCGGGCTATGGTACTTTAATTACCCCACCACCAGGGGGCTTCAGAGCCGCCCTGTGGGTAACAAGCTGCAAGTGGGGGTGCACGGGGAGGAGGGGGTGGGAGGGGGTTCTGTCTTGACATGGGAATAATCCCTGAGATGTTCTCTGCAGGTCAGCTTGTACTAAGCACGACAACCATGTTTGACCATGACAACCTGCCTGCTGATGTGCTGATTTTTAAAAAAAGCATATCCGTGTTGTGGGGACTTTTATAAGAGTCATCAGTTTACGTTACACGTGTCAGACGTGCTCTCACACTCTAAATACTCATCTAAAGCAGGATGTGACAATAAAAGTATGCTGAGGTCACCGGGCTCATAATTTGGTTGTAAACAACCCAGTCCAGACTTTCTGATGTCAACTTAAACTGACAAGTTCTGTTGACTGATATATATTTATATATGATATAACATTTTGGCATCTGTGTAAAAAAACTCTTAATAACCCGAATTCATTCTGCTTTTATATCTGACATTACAGACTTTGTTCCAGGGAGCTGTGGGCTGAAATAACTTTAATGTTAATAACTTTTTTGTTAGTTATGACTAATTTATTTATTAAGTTACTGACAGCTTTAAACGAGGTTGCTTTTGATTTGAGTATGGATCCAACTGTTAATTATATTCTCTAAAAAGAGCTGACAGCTGATGAAGAGGTCAGTCTTTGCTGCAGCTCCAAACGTTATCAGCATGATTTTGAGTAAGAACCACACAAGGAACAAACATTTTCTGCACCTGCTAACAACCGACAGACCCCAGAAGAACTAGAATAGGTTTCTTGTTCGGCTGCGACTCCTTGAGTCACTCTAAAAGCTTTTTCTGCTCCCGAAGATGCGGGGCTGTGATCTTATTAAAGCGTATTTATGACATCGCTCTGCTTTTCATGCCCACGAAATACAACTCAAGACCAAATGGTTTAGAGCAGAACAAGAGAATACGGTAAAGATTTAAAAATGCCAACATCTGGACCTGGCTTAATGTCGCTGAGTATTTGTGAGCGTGTGTGTGATGGCAGATAGCATGTGTGTGTGTGCGCGCTTATGAGAGAGCAGGGTCTGTAGAGGAGGCTGAGCGCAGGCATAGACAAAGGTAGGCCTGTGTGCCCCTTCCACTGACGACCTGTGGAAAATTCCCGGTCAGCGCTGTGCCAAGACGCCTGGCCCTGCGAGGCGGGACTCAGGAGGAATGTGAGAGGCAGACGTGATCGCGTGTGCCAGCATTTAGCCAGGGCCAGAGAGGGCAGAGAGGGCAGGGAGGGCGGTGGGGAACACGTCCCTCCACCCATCTTTCGGGGCCAGTAGGTTGGCTGGGCGAGTATTGGCTGCAAAATCTGATAAAAAACTCCACTAATTGACTCTAAAAGCAAACAAAACAGCTGCTTTTAAAGGGATTGTTCACCCAAATATAGTCCCAGGTGACCATGCATGGTTACATTTGTTGCCATTATCTTAGATTTGACTACCTCTGAAACCTTTAAAGGGATCGTTTGGATTTTTTGACATAAAGTTGTATGAGATCCTCACGTCAGTGTCGTTCATCAGCTGTGACTTTTCCCCCACCGAGTCCCGTGAGCGGAGTTCCGGCCCTGTTTCGGTGTTGCAGAAAGTAGTTCCGTCTAGTTGCTGGGGTCACACGGATAAAGCGTTTTGCTCCAAAAACAACATGTATTCAAAAGAGAAATCCATTGAAATTGTGAAAAAGTCCGACCTCACAATCACTATTTTCCGTCTGTTTGTATCACTGCGCGCACCATCATCAGTTGTTTCACGGAGTTTAAATGCTCAGAAGGAGACCACTGCGGCGCGTCTTCTCTTGCGTCGTATTGGTCTCCTTCCGCCTCTTTCCTCCAGCTGGTGGAAAGGTGCGCGCAGTGATACGAAGGGAGGGAAAATAGTACCAGGTGATTGCAAGGTCAGACTTTTTCACGGCAAAGAATTCATGATGCAAATGAATTCCTCCTTTGAACGCATGTTGTTTTTTTGGAGCAAAACACGTTATTTGTGTGTTCCCAGCAACTAGACTGAACTACTTTCTGCAACATCGAAACCGGGCCAGAACTCACAGGACGCAGTGGGGGAAAAGTCACTGCTGATGAACAACACTGATGGTGAGGATCTCATACAACTTCATGTCAAAAAATATGAACTATCCCTTTAATTTTGGGGGTTGAACTATCCCTGCAAGTGATTCATCATCTGCCGGAGCAGTGCCGCGTCACTTTGGGTGATTTATAATCACAATAATATCACAGCTGAGGAGCGATATTCAGCTGACCCGTCCACTTCTCATTAAGTTGTTTACATAAGAATGATTAATGAGAGAAATTATTAATGTCGGGAAACAAAATGGTTTGCTGGGAAGTTGCATTGCGACACCGCCGCCCTACTCTCAGATGCTTTCTTGCTGCTCATTTCCCATTGGCTGCTCAAAATTTGGATTCTGCGTAAATAAAAATCTTTCTTTTATTGTTATTTCAAGTACACATGCTGCTGGTTGAGGGTCCCATGTTTGCTCAACGCTGCTGGGTTGTTTTGTCCTCGCTGGTGGGTGGAAAAACCGATAATCCGTGTTGTGGTTGGGCTGTGATGTTTGGCACTGACCGTCCCGCTAAACCCCTCCGCTGACCTCTCTGCCCCGCTCCTCATTTCCAGACAGCTGTCCTCCGGCGCTTCACCTGGCCGCCCTCCACCTCGTGTCAATCTGGACCCGGTGTCAGTCTCCCTCTCTGTCCCCCCCCCCCCATCCCTCTGTGGTGACTCACATCTGACCTACAGGAAGATGCCAAAAAAGCCAACCCCCTCCTACCCCCCTCTCCATCCCACCTGCACTTGGAGGCCTGCAGTCGCTCCGACCTCCGTCCCCTCGCCTGCTGACAGCTGGAAGACACGCTACACTGGCTGCAAACTTCCTGCTTAAATGTGCAACTTCACTAATGAGCGTGAGTTACGGTCTCAGACGGACATTAATTATGAACTGCGGGCACTTATTAGAGGAGGGGGTGATTAGAGAGGCTGTTTGTCAAGTTCAGTCTCATTTTGACCGCAATCCAATCATGGTGACGCGAGCAGGATTCTTCCTTTAGAATGTCATTAAAGGGATTTACAGACATTTTTCCCCTGCAAAACAAAAATCATCTCTGCAGGACAGTAATTGAGTGATGCTCTGTTCATTGTTCTATAAGAAGAAAGTATCCTGCCTTCCGAGCCTCAGCGGACCCCTGTCCGAGGCTCCACCGGGGCTTCCGAGGCTCCTTCAATCAGCCCAGGAGCTGCTGGGGACCCCCGTGCATCTGGTTCTTCTTAGAGCTGCCCCCAGAGCCTGCGCCGAATAAACCAAGACAACTGCTCCGCTCCAGTTTTTCTCTCTGCAGACACTCGGCCGGGTGTGCTCCCGTGCCGAGCAACCAAAGCATGCGTGAAAACAGCCGGCGTTTGGAGGAAACACATGCGCAAATACATACACAAACACACATACAGACACGCACACACACACAATGGGGAGAGGAAAAAGGTCAGATCTACCCCCCCTCCTTCCACCCTCCAGCCTTGTAGACATTCCTGAAGCACCTGCACTCACTTAATATTTTTGGTGGAGGAGAAAAAAAAGTTCCTCTGCTCAGCGCCTGTCATGTTTGTTCAGTGAAGGAAACAAGCTTGGTTTTAATTAGAGCCCCTGCCAAGAGCTGAGGTAATTGCCACTCTCTATGTAGAAAAAAAAAATCCCTTTTGTTGCTTAAAACTGGTCTGAGTGCAGCTTGGGAACAAAGTGTGTGAGTGTGAATCGAGCATGTTCAGCACCAGTAACTGTCCCAGGGCCGGCATGACGCAGGACAAATGATCAGGAACATGCTAATTAAGGTAACTGATCATTGTTGCCCCGCCCCCTTCTCTCTGCATCTCCATCACCCTTACTGGCTTTGTACAAGCTTTGCTTCTCTCAGGGGTCCCGGGGGTTCCGCTCTTGCTTAACCCCTTCTTCTCCACCCGCCATCTTCCCACCTGTAACCCAGCTGTGGCCTCGTGCAGCTCATGAAAATTCCCACCAAATTATTCTGACGAAACACCAACATCTGCCGCTGGAAGTCCCCCCCACCCCCCCCCCCACACACACCCCACTTTCGTATTTTCATTAAACACACATGCATGCAGACACACTCATTTACATATATATGATCGCCAAGAGAGCTTAACACGCCGCGGTGCGATAAAACAGCAATGTTTTTGACAACAGGGAAAACGAGCAGTTTCCAGACTCTCTTTGTTTACTTCTGATGTGTCCGTGAGATGATGGACAGACACGAAACAAAAGTATGACACGCTCATCCCCGTCTGCCTGTTCTTGTTTTGTCACCTTGTGCGAGCAGTTCGAGATGAGGAGACGCCTTTGATTTCTCTGTCAAAACATGGAGGAGAATCAAGGCTGTATTGTCTCACGGGGTTCTCGCCGATGCAGCCTCAGATGACTCGAGCGCACGCTGGGCCTTTCAGAGACGTTTTTTTTTTAAAATTTTGATTCGAGCCAGCAGGGGATGGAATGGAGCCGGCCTGGTCGCTTTCCATCGCGGCCCCCGCAGGCCCATCAGCAGCCAGCGCTCCGGCCCAGGGATGTGACGCCACGGCACTGATTCACCATTCAGAGGTAATTCATTGCCTGTGGTTGAAAAGACAATTGAATTACGCGGCTGGGGCAGGGCAGGGCCGGAGGACGGGGCGGATGGACGGTCTGCGCAAAGATGGAGAGACGGCGGAGAGAAAGAGATAGAAAGAAATGTCTGATCCCTCCGATTGCTCCGGGCGACTTCCTGTTTCTGTGATCGGCTCTGTGCGCATGATGAAAAACAGAGATGGGAGTGCTGTTTGCAGTCAAGGCTGCTGATATTCCCCGAGATGTCGGCAAAGAACTCTGGGTCAAAGGTCAGAACCGAGAATGTAATTATGGTCAGGTGTGCGTTTTCAGCATCAATCTGGAGTGAATGGATGTGGTTTGAAGGCAAGTGTGACCCCCATCCTGATGAATAATTGATAAGATGGATGCATTTCAGTCTGGATGCAGAGATTTGCAGAGAGCACTTTGAGTATCAAATATACTCTTTATAAACTATACTTTCTCCACATATGCTGCGATTTGACTCTATTAGGCTGGTAGTATTCACTAGGAAAGGGAGTTTTGGTAGAGATATAGTTTAATGCTGTTCTTTTTTCTGATGGAATGTATTGGCCCCTATTGTTAGCTCACTGGGGGAATATGGTGGAACTAAACTGTTCTTGGCTGGAAAATGCCAGAAACATGGACAAAAATTTGACCACAGCACCATGGGCGGGACGAACACTGTTGTTTATGTTGTTTCTTTCAGCTCCCTTACAAAACCTATAGTTGTCAAGGTTACACATCAGTGTGGACGTGGAGTCCGTTGGTGTCTGGAGACAGAAACTGCACAAGGGAATAAGCAAGCAATTGCACATTTGAAAATTATGACACCTCTTATAAATGTGTTTATTTTCAAAATGTGTAGTTGGTTTTGGCCCGAAATCCTCAATTACGATATTTCCCAACATGGTGTCGAGGCGAATAATCCTCCCACTGCAAACACTGCGCTCATGTGCTCTTTATTTAATGAGCACCATGTCATATCTGTAAGATATCCAGAGTACAGTTTTTTGTTGCTGTAATGAGGCAAAAACGCTAACAGATCCAGAGAGTCAAACATCAGGTCTACACCCAGCAGTAAAATTGTTTCTTGGAAGTTCCACTTCCTTTCCCCTCAGTGACATCATGTTAGCACTGACCTGCCATCAGAGCAGCAGAAACAGAAAGTGGCACAATAAAGCGCGAGAGACGTTGGGCTCGGCCCTCATGTCCTCCAGCTTTGCTATCTTTTAATCGCTGCTGCAGAAATGTCAATGCCAGATGCAGCGAGGTGTTGGCAGGACATCCCTCCTTTTTTTTTTTGTTGAAGGACAGAGATGTTTTACCCATTTCCCATCACGCATGTGATATCAAATTGAAAATACACATTGAAATGCCGACATACACAGGAAATTTCAAAACATCAACAAATAGGAAAAACATCCAGCAGTGTGTGTGTGTGCGGCGAGCAGAGTTGTGTTGGGTGGCCTGTGCTCGGGGGTGGCCCGCCCTGGCATGGTGTGAGTGCTGATTGTGTCCACTGTGAGTATCGATTGTAACACTCCCCCCCCCCCNCCCCCCCGTCTGTTCGCCGAGGGGGAGCGCAGCCTCCCTGGACACAGACGGTGAGCTGGACGGCGTCCTAGATAAACCTGCTGCGCTCTGGCCGAGGCTGCGTCAGGATCTCCCAGGCGGCAGGGGACAGGCCCGTCTTTGTCCAACAGGAGCTGCGTGTGGTTTGGTATCTTAAGAGAGTCATAATCACTTCGGCCATTGGGGTGTTAACAGGCCCCCGCAGCTGTTAGGGAGCAGTGCACCCTGGGAGGAAGGAGCCGCCGGCCTTCGGTCCTCGCCTTGAGCCAATCTCTATACAACAACGATTGCAGCGTGTCTGCGGCATCGCCCTGTAGAATCGAAACGTCTCCTGAGATGTAGGGCTGGCCAGTACTCTTAAAACAATACAGATACCAATTGAGAGTACTTCATTTGATACTTTTCGTTACTTTATTCAATATTAATCATGCAAATAGAAAGCAATCAGTTGTGTAAATGTCACAGATCTTTACACAAATAAATTTTGATAGTGCTTTGCAATGCTCGTAGTGATTGGCTGCCACTAAAACCATAGAAACACTCCAATTGCAAGTATCGTTTGACAACCCTTGGTACTGGGTTGTTTCGGTCGATACCTGAGAGGTATTGAGTACCGATACCCAGCCCAACTGAGAAACATCCGTGTGGCTGAAGCATTCTGGGATCTGAACTCAGCAAACGCTGGGATTCCCAAGTAAACCTCCAACAACAAAAAACATCATCTGCTTCACATTGACCCGGAAACATTCTCTCCTCACTCACAAGACTTTTTGGGGTCTTTATGATGCATGGCGGTGGGGGGGTGGTAGGGGGGAGGGACTCAAAAAGGTCTGTGGTTACGGTGAGGAGATGTTCGGGGGGCACATTAGGGAACTCTGCTGGTGACCCCCATGCCCAAGCACCTCCTGTCCAGGGTGCTGATTCATGAGGAGAGGGTCAGTCCTTCAGAGCGTATATCAGGTTCTCAGTTTGTTGCTTTAAGCAGCTGTTTTTGCAGTCAGGAGACCGAGGAGGAGGTGTGTGTGTTTGGGGGGGGGGTTCTTTGCCCTCAAGGGCCCCGGCAGAGCAAAGAGGCGGGACCTGCCGGCTAACGACAGCGTGATACAGTAACGGTAACGCCGGCCGATGCGAGGCGGCCTCTGGGCTGGCAGGAGAGGGTGCAGGCAGGCAGGCAAAGCAGGCAGGCTAGGTGGTCCGAGCCGTGTTTACCCCTCCTCCAGCTGCACGCACGGGCTTGTTTAAACAAAGCGGGTGCCTTCATAAGCCTCCCCACGGCCTGCGGACGTCATCGGGCAGGCGCGTGTTGATATGTCCTCTCCCCCCACAGCACCCTGGACTGCGGAGGGGGGAGAGAGAGAGATGCTGCCAGCTGCAAGACCCCGAACAACCCCTCGTTCCAGTTGTTTGACCAGCGAAACCGCACGCCAGAAAAATGGCGGAGCTGCATCTGAAAATCTTGGCTCCGCGGCGGCCCTGATTAACATTTGGAGGTTGGAGCCCAAGCCCGCGGCCAACGATTTGACATTCCTCCACTCCGCCCGGTTGCCAGCCCCCGTCTGCGCTCCCTGCGAGCTCCATCCATCACCTGCTGCCTGCTGCTGCATACAGGTGATCCTCAACCAAACACACCAGAAACACGTTAGAGGATCACGATAAGGTCATTTCGAGCCTGATAAAGCTGTTTCTAATTATTGTAGTTCTGCTCCGGTTGATGTTATGGAAAGCTAAAATGGAAATAATGAGAAGGGGTCATATTATATTAAGAATTAAACATTAATGAAGGTGTTAATCGTCAGGGGCTGATGGGAGAAAGAGAGGAATGCTCGTTAATTCCCAACACAGCTGACATGAGACCCAATCATGCAAAAACAAGCTGTGTTGATGTCTTTCTAATCAGTTTGAGATTCATGTTGAGTTGAGATGCAAATATGCTCTACCGCTCTTTGGCTGAATTTCTACCCTCGATAGAGCTCAGGATTCTGCCGGGGAGAAACAAAACAAAGCGCATCTAACATTTCAAAAACTTTTGGCTCTGAAATTAAACCTGTTATAAAACCATGCTTTAAGGTTCTTTGATCTGTGCTCTCCACTTTGAAGAGCGGTTCTAGCCACAGAAAAACATCCGCACGGTGCAGCGCAGCTACTGATCTTAGGCCTCATCCATATCAGTCAAGAGGAGTTGAATGACTCATTAGTTTCTGCCGTGACGTCCACTTGGCCGCCGGCTTTATCATTAATCAAAGTGTCCCTTAATGGCAACCAATAGAGTGTAACAAGCGGCACTATCTGCGCGCTTTGATCCCCCGCTGGCCTTTGGTGGCCTGGGTGGCCTCCTGTTGTGGGCGTGGCTTCATGGGCATGGACAGGGCTTCGAAAATTTGGCTATCTCCGACCTCCTCCTCCTCCTCCTCCTCCTCTGGCCTCTCTGGCACATGAAAGCCAACAGAGGGCACGCCGGTCTGATCCCAGCCGCTGACATGAATTTGTGATCAATGGTCGGTGCCTCTGAAGTCCCTTCTCCGACGTCGCGCTCCTTCTCGCCAACCCCCACCCTTCGACTCCTCCCCTTTCCTCTGCCTCTAAAGCTTGGGCAACTCCAAATGTCAATGATGTTAGTTTAGCCATTGTACACGGCTGGTCGCATCTGAATGGATGACTTGTCCCCAGGCCAGCCCCCTACAATGGCCCCCTTTCTCACTCTGACTTGTTCTCAGCGTCCCCGTCCCCCCTAATTCCATGAAGAGAAGGCTCCCTCTCTGCACTCTTAGCTCTTTGGCTCGGCGAAGAATCCTGGAGCCAGAGTTAAACTGGAGGAGAGAGTGTGTGTGTGTGTGAGTGTGTGTGTGATGGAGGGATGGAGGTGTGTTGGGGTCAGTGGGGAGGTGGACCGTGACAGAGCAGTAAGCGCTTTTATAACCAGAATTGTTACAGTGTGCTCTGCCAATAATTACCAGCATAGAGGAGCGGCGGTAAATCTGGCTTTCACAGGCCGGATAAGCTTGTTAGTGTGCTTTAATCGGACAGGGGAAGAGTGTGTCGCGGCCCGCCGGAAAAAAAAAATGCTTTGGAGGCCGCGAAAATGTGCAGCCCGCTTCCTTAATGAAGAGTGACCAGAGGAGGAAAAGGTGACACAAGAACCATGAATTTACAGATGTGGACTTGCTGCGAGAGAGACCGAGGAGAAGAAGGTTGGAGAGCTTTTTTCGGGCCTTTCAGTCCAGTCTGAAGCCCCTGAGGTCAAGTAAAGTGGTTTTTCAAGTGGTTCAGGTCTCTGCAAACCATTAATGTAAAGTGCTTTTCCTTTGAAAGTGTGTTAATAGTCCATATAAATCCTCGCCGGACCAGCCCAAAATTAAAGCCGACTTATCATCCCGCATTCCCGCCAGGAACACGCGTCAGAGTCCAGCCTCTCGTCACCTTCTGCCTCACGGACAGCTGAAATAATTGTTATCATTAAAACACGCTCCCTACATTTTCCATGTGGAGCAGATTTATTTAAGCACTTTAGAAGAAAAACACCACAGATGCGATATTTTCTGGAGCAGCTGCTGGCTGGTCCGCTGCCAGACTTTTGGAGCACAAAAAGCAACTATTCTATCTTTTTTTTCTCCCCAATTACGGAGCATCTGGAGGAGGAGGGGGAGAGGTGGCGATAGGAAGAGGAAGAACACGGAAACACGGAATTCGACACAAACTGCGCCTCATTAACAGCGATGGGGAATCATTTTTCTATGTGCTGCCATCTACTGGTTGAAGAACTTCTTGTGAGGGTGGGTTGGGGAGGGGTTTGGTCAGGTACACGCACATCTGGCAGACACATGGCTTCTGAGACAGATGCACACGGGGGTGAGGGGTCGCCTGGGCCCTTTAATGCAGATTAAAGGGGAAGAGTGAGGAACAACAGAGTAGCGGTGCTTTATCAGGCCGGCCGAGAGGACGGAGGCTGCCAGGGCGACTCCTCGCGCCGACGAAGACGATTCCAAACTTTCCTCCCTTCAATCGCATGCCGCCTTGCG
>CAESWR010000635.1:692593-705626 GCA_903171835.1 Mullus surmuletus | reverse complement strand
CCCCCCCCCTGTGCAGAGACCCTCTTGGACACACATAGGCATGCATTAGGGAGAATGCAAAGGTACAGATCTTATATTGAAGTAACATTCCAGCGCAGCCCCCACGGGGCAGATGACAGGGTTTTACTTAAAAGAAAAAAGGCACGCAGAGGGAGACTTCAAGTCTGAAGAGGATATTAGAAAAATACATTGGAAAAAGTCCCCTCTGGCAATTTCTCTCTTTTTTTCACTTTCAGGAACAACTTTGTACCTTTCCCTCAGAGGGAAGCTGTGTTCAGTTGTGAGGAAGAAAAGGGGGAGTGGGGGGGGGGGCTGGGGTGGTATAGGTCTGAAGTGCAGAGGACGTAATGAAAACCAACTGGCAGGCCGTCACTATCTATCTCCTGCTGCTGGAGTGCATTGACACGGAGAGGAAAAACAGGCCCTGGCCTAATCCAGTCAGACCTGCACTTCTCTTATTACTCCCTTCTTCCCGAATCCCCCCTCCCGTCCTGTTCCTCCTGCTTCATTTTCCGCACAAAAAGCAGTTGTCAATCCAAGCCGATGTTCGGAGTAACGAGCGGAACAACGATGATGCGAGCTGATGTTCAGACTTTGACCTCAGTCTGCTGCTTTCATCTCACAATCTGAGTTTCGATCCGGAAAAATGTGGCAGATACAGACAGAGCGGTCGTGAGTCTGAGGCCGACACGTCGTGCCCCACCTGGCTGCACCGTGAATGCGCTCTTTAGTCGTTCCGATTACGGGCCAGCGGGTGCGATAAGGCCCTGAAGAGATCTCTTTCATGGCCATGCTGCCTCCTAATCCGCACCACGCCACCTAAAACCACAGAGTCCAATAGTGGCTTTCATACCGCATTTTTAGCCAGCATGTTTATATGACTGCATGTGTATTGGCTGCGTCTGAGGTTGTATTCATTTAAAATTTGACAAAGTGAAGACGAAGGCCTGCTTTTTCTGTCTAGTTGTGGGAAACACCCCAATCAAAATAGTAATTATTTTTTCCTGCTGTTTGATTTGAGTCCAAATAGGTGGAAAACATGTCACAACCGCCTCCTTTGGCATTTCTATCTGCTGAATTACTCAAACACAATGATCGCCTCATATTATTTTTCAAGGATGATCGTCCAAACCCCCCCCAAATAGAATGAAACAGCAGAGAATCCCGTTATATATACCCGGTATAAATTTTTGTCTGCTGTCTTGCTGCACAAGAGTTAACAGAAGACTGCCTTCTTTGGTATCCACATGAACAGAATAGAAGATTTATTTGTCAGGCTGATGAACAGAAAGTGTGGCTTGTCCATTAGCAAATGCGCCGTAACACTCCCCCTCCCACCACCACCGCCAAACAAAAGCCAAAATCCTGTTAAAGCGACTGAGTCACTGCGGTTGGCTGTGACTTTTCAAAACATAAACTCATACTTATCAGTCATAGCATTCAAATCTGTTTGTGTTGAGTTTAAAAAGCAGTCAAAGAGCTCGTCCAATAAAGGGTTTTTTATGCACTGGGACGACGCACTGTGGTGCCTATTGTAGCCGTGAAACATTTATGGCCGCTGCTGTAGTTAAACGTTTGTTAACACTCCATCTACCCTTTTCCTCATCGTCAGTCATTAGTAAAGTGCGACAGTCTGGGCTTATTAAGCGGCGCAGGCTGACAGGTAGAAAGCGCCTTTCATTCCCTCCACGTTTATTACGGCCCGTTTTTAATGAGCACTTTGGACCGTCACCTCCACTCACTGATTTATGGCATTTTTAGGCAAGATCAGAGGGCCGTTTGCGCGCCTGTGAAGCCGGCAGCCTTTCCTGACACCACGGGCCGGGCCTGGGCACCGGACGGAATGTGGCGGTGGTGGGGGGGGGTGCGCGCACAGCTGGGCACAGCATGGCCAGAGGTGTAAACTCCTCGGGCGTAATGAGCTGATGGGAGATGCGGATTACAGAGCGGGTCAGAGGTGACGGGATAGGGGCCAGAGAGGCTGCTGCAAATATCCATCAGTCAGATTAGAGCAGAGGAGATTAAGTCAATCAATGTGTAGTCCATGAGAATTCCTCAAAGCCTCAATCCTCCTCCTCCTCCTCAGCGCCGTTAATGGACCCCGGATTTTTAAAGGATAGTTCGGAGTTTTTGACATTAAGTTGTATGAGATCCTCACCATCAGTGTTGTTCATCAGCAGTGACTTTACCCCGAGCTCCAGCCCTGTTTCGGTGTTGCAGAAAGTAGTTCCATCTAGTTGCTGGGGTCACATGGATAGAGCGTTTTGCCCCAAAAAAACAATATGGGTTCAAAAGAGTAGTCCTTTTGCATCACGAATTCTTGGCCGCAAATATGTCGCAGTCTCATGGTGTGCACCATCATTAGCTGTTTCATGGCGTTTAAATGCTCTGAAGGAGTGTTTCGCGTCGCAGCGGTCTCTTTCCACCTCCTTCCTCCTTCAGCTAATGATGGTGTGCGCAGTGATACAAAGGGAGGAAAATAGTGCTGGGTGATTGTGAGGTCAGACTTTTTTGCGACCCAGAATTCGTGAATGGAACTACTTTCTGCAACACCGAAACAGGGCCGGAACTCCACTCACGGGACGCAGTGGGAGGAAAAGTAACTGCTGATGAATCACACTGATGGTGAGGATCTCATACAACTTCATGTAAAAAAAATCCGAACTATCCCTTTAAAAGTGTCACCTTTTATGTGAAAGTGGCGCAAAATGTCTCTCAAAACAAACTTTGGAGCCTAATGGAAGCCCTCGGCAGAAACGCCACCGCACTGTCCAAAAACATTTATCTCATTATCTACCAGATTTTCATGACTCGACGGCTCTCTGCGAAAACTATGCGGCGGTGAGACTGTAATAGAATCAAATATGTGTGCGACCACAATCAGCAGGCGGTTAGCGCAGCTGTGAATAGAAACTCCCATCAAACTGATGACGGTGTTTGTTTCTTACTGCTGCAAACAGTGGATGAGAGATTTTTTGGGTTGCCAAATGAACCTTTTTGAATCTTTTTTGAGACCTGACGATGTCCTGCGTGAGGAAGAACTTTTGGCGATGTCCAAAGTTCGACTCGGACTGTGAGACCGCAGCACATTAGAGGAAGATACACTGGGAACATTTTAACATCTTTGACGCTCCAGAGGACTAATTACAGTACAATCCTGACACAACTTGACAAATGACCCGAAGCCTTTTTTTTTATTATGGGAAGTCTTTTTTTTTATTGTTTGTTGAACTAGTTGAGATCCCATCAACAGCCCCAATGATAAAGCAAGTTCTGTCCCAATATGGCCATAATAAGTATATGATATCCCAATGTATATGAACCCAATGCTTTCAACTGACTTCTTGGAGAGGGATATATTTGCCAGTACTCCATCAACCCATACAGTATAGCTGAAACTGAAAAAAAACAAATAAAAAACAAGTATTCTGGACAAAATATCTCTCTCTTTGGCTAAAATAGTTGGCAGTGTAAAAAAGGTGACTCTCTGACATCAGATTATTCCGACATTCACGCTCAAGAGCCCGGAAGCTGAAGGAGCTGCTGCCGCAGAAGTTGACAAATTGGCATTTGTGAGGAAACAGCAGGTGGCAGCTTGTTCCGCGAGTCACATTTTGGTAAAATCAATCTTCGAAGATTACCCATGCTCCTCCTCTGCCAGCACCCGTGACCCCGGTGAGCACCTGTTTTAAGATGAGTCACTATCAAACAGCCATGCGAGGATTCGGGAGTCGCGGCGGCTTTGCATGGTGCCTTGGTTTCGCCTTGAGTGGCTCCCTCCTTCTCTTGCCTTGACCCCAAACAGTCTTGTATCACATGACCCTGAGCCGAGCATTCCCTGTTGTGCCATCAATCCTCGGCGGCACTGAGAGAGCTGCAGATCCCACCTGCCACATCTCTATTTCGGCCTGACTCTTTCAGCCGCTGGGTTTCTCCTCCAGTATGACACACAGCAGCACATATCATCATGTCTTCTTTCTCACGATCATTAATTCAGACCATAAATCTCCAATTATACTAAGGTTTCTTAGGTCACACAACCTGGTTTCTTTCATGGGAGACTGTATTTACTCTTCACAGTACAAATATTCACACACCGGAGTTGAGAAATACCACTCGCTTGGTGGTATCCAGCAAGCTGAGTCCTATATTTCATCTGACCTCCTGCTAACAGCTCACCTTCAACACGTCTACTGGGCTGTATTTAAAGTTCGACAAACTCTTCTAAAGAATAAAAGAATTTTGATTCAAGTAAAAACATTTTTTTCCTGCATGAACAACGCTGAACTAAAGTTTGACTGATGGAAAAGTTGCAATAAATGATGTTATTCAGGTTGCAGTGTCCCTATAATTCAAGTCAGAATGGAAAATCTGTTCAGCAGAGATAACAGTTTTGCATCTCAGTTTAATCGTGAGATCCATACTGCATATCCTGTAAACAACATCAATCCAGTCAGTATAGTCGCTATGTCTCTTTTCAGCCATTTTTATTTACTCTTTCTACAATGTCAAAATAATGAGTTTTCATCATCAAACTTGGAGTACTGAAAAGTGACAAAAACCGTCATTGTTTTCATTTCTTAAAGTGTATCTACATGACATACTCTCATATGTTCTTAAGTCCTGTTTCATATGTCATTCCCACATTCTCAGGAAAAGGAAGCAAACCTCAGTGGCCCGAAACACTTTGTTGACATTGCTGAGTAAATAAATGTAACAGAGTGGCCGACCTGCGGCGGTAGAAACAAAACGTCGGAGCTTCATTTGGGTTGTAAACCTGCATGTGGACACAGTAGATATTGTTTCTCCTCACCGCGCTCCATTTCATTCGGAGTACACAGCTCTGCGGTGACCTCAGTCCATCAGGGCCGCGGAGGAGGGAGAGCCGGGGAGGAAGTCCGGCGAGCTCACGCTGGGCCGGGACATTAACTGTGGGAGCACACAGGTCATGAGATATATGCCTCTTTAGAGACGGCTCTTTATCCGCCTTTAACAGGGCCGTAAACCGCCTTTCAGTGCGCTGTTCGTGGGACCACAGGCGCCGCAGCCCTGCCCTCATCGGCCCCAGTACTCTCTGTTGTCCAAGCGGGGACACGGGAGGTAAATAGGGATGCGACTTTGAGGTGACTTTTTTCCGGCGAGCTTAATTCGAAACAGGAGCCCGTCGGACAGCTCTATCCGGCTCCCGCTGTCGTTAGTAGCCGTCCTGGGGGAGGCGGCGATTTATGGCGCGGAGAGAGGAGCACGGCCTGCGGGATGGAGCGGATTGTTCACGGATCTCTGTGGCATGAGGGGGGAGGGAAGGGAGGAGAGATCTGGGTGAGATGAGTGAGAGTAGAGCAGGGAGAAAAAGAAAGGAAAAAAGGAAAAGGAAGAGATGATGATGAAGACATCAGTGTCTCCGCGTCACAGCTGCCTTGAGGTCCCCCCGCCACCCCGCCCCCCCTCCGGAAAAAGCCTGTTCTGTTCCGGTGGAGAGTCACTAGGGTCTGATGGACTCCAACAAATCTCTTGTGTGATGGCAGTAGGGGACCGAATCAACCCAGTACCAAGTAGTATCAAAAATGCGCCTGCCAAATACCTTCAATCGGTTATTTTTGCAATCAGATCTCGAAAGAAAAGGCAGTTTCTATGATTTTACTCGCAGTCAATCACCACGAGCATAATTTGAACACTTTCAAAATGTATTTGTGTAAAAATCTTTTGATTGGGGAGGAGTGGTGACATTTGCTGATTGCTTTCTATTTGCATGATTAATATTGAATTAAGTAACAAAAAGTATCAAATGAAGTACTCAATTGGTATCGGTATCGGTATCGTTTTAAGGGTACTGGTATCGGTTCTGGTATTGAAAATTTGTAAACGATACCCAGCCGAAGTTGTCAGTGGCTGTACAATGGATGTCGAGAGACAAAACACACACGTGGCCAGAAACAGACGAACGAGGGAAACGTATAGATGCACATATACAATCGCAGCACTGTTGTTTACCGTAAGCACATTTTCTTGCGGCTCCACTGCGATTATCTGCTGATACTCTGCAGCGATTGTGCTTCTGGAGGCTCCGAGGCTCAACATCTGAAAGGAAAAAAAAAAGAAAAAAGAAAGCGGAAGAGAGACAGATGGTATCTCCGTGGACGGTGTGTTTGACCAGTGCGGCGCACAAACACTGGGGATGAGGGTGCCGCCTGTGTCGGGCAGGAGGAGGGAAAGCATGAGGGCAGTGGATGCTCTATCACGCCCTGACATCCTGTCCGTCGCCTCCATTGTGTTCGCCAAATTCCAATCTCACCATCTTCTCTTCAATCCTTGCAAACAAACAAGCAGGATGTCATGATAAAATAGCCTACCAGGGGCGGGTGGGTTGATCCCCCGCTCCGTTTGCAGATTATTTTAGCACTTGCGGGAATGCCAATCACTTCCAAAGGCCGTAATGAGATAAGTTTAAACATCTAAACATTTTGGGCATGCGCGCTCCGCCAGGTTGACAAATGTGCTCTGCAAAGGCTGTTTACAGGAATGCACGCTGACAGCTTCATGGCCTTGTCTAAAACGGAGCCGGCATGACGGATGGAGTCCTTCCTGACAAAGCCAGCTGCTCGATGTTTGTGTATTTGTGCACTGACATCTATACGTGTGTGTGCGCGTGCAGATGAGGGAGATTACCAGAGATTCCTTGTCTTTAACCTCCTCTCAGCAGATTTCTGACGCATTCCCAGGAACTGAGGGCATCTGCAGATTTACTGTGGAAATATGTTTTGCTGTGGGTGTTTCATGAGGTCAGAGGTTCTCAAAATGAGGTCCACGGACCCTTGAGACCTTGAGATTTAACAGTCATTTCATAAAACAACTGATGTCAAATTATCAGATTACAATTTGCTAACTTTCCCACAACTTTAAAATAAATACTTTTGTCTTAAATTGTTGTTGAACTGTGTCTTTTTCCCTTATTTGGAAGAAACAAATTGATATTTTTTCTAGAGAATCTGCAAGCAAACAAAAGTTTCCAGACAGAAAAAAACCCCATTATTGCCTCATTTGATAGTTCCTATAGAGAAACATTTTTGCAAAGGGGGTTTTTTGGCTGAATTTAAAGCAGAAGTCAGACCTAATCAATACTGTTCCGGAAATCTGTTTCATCGTGTCTTTTACATTTCTCTCCATGACATGGATCATTGCACTGCGCTGGCAGAAAAAGGAACAAAAGAGGAACGCTTGTTGAAAAGTCAGTGTGGAAGTGAGCCGGGAGAGGAAAAAAAAAAGAAAACAAAACAAAACGTGCTGAATGTGTAATTGAGGCTGAGCTTGTGTGTGAGCAGGGTGTATGACCAGACGGGGTGTGAGTGAAAGAGAGTGTGGTGACCTGTAACAGCTCCATGACTGCAGTCTGGGGCTTTAAAATCCACATGCTGGGATCCTGGAATGAACCCATGGCAGACCTCACTTCAGTATAGACAAGGCAGCCCCAATGGGAAACTGATTGTTTATTTAACTACTGTTTTATGGAATACCTAGTGACAGGAAGTCCTTAAAACAGCAGCAGTTACTATTTATATAGTCCCTTTTTGGAGTAAACACTTGCGCGCCCCTCCTCCCTCCAGCAGACACCCTGCCGTTGAGGAATGCACCCATTCACAAGCTGGTGGCCATCTTGGACGCTTGACTCTCACTTCCTGTTTCCATGGCGACACCCCTGTGCTACGGGGAGATGATAAGCACTCGTGAGTCTCGGTTGCTAATCCTCTTCATCTAGCTCATTTTCTACATCACTTCAGGCCATTCACAATGAGCTGGAAAAGCCACTTACCGGCAACAAGCATCACATTTTACGTGCATAATCCCCGGATTCACGGACGCAAAGAGGCAGCGGCACACAAAGGGGAAGATGAGACATCTGACAATTGGAAAAAATTAAAATAAAAGGAAAGAAAGAGAGAAAACAAACAGCCGGAAATCATTTGGTGCAAAGCCGCTTTGATTTGGATCATGAGCGGGCCGGGCAATGATGGCATGTGAGACTTAAGCTTGTGCGTGAGTCTGGTATACACATGTTTGTGAGCAGTTATGGGGCAGCTGTATTCTGATCTGCTCCTCCAGTGCCGCGCCATAAATCACAAGATCACCAGCCTGTGGGACCAGAGGAAATATCAGCGTTAAACGCGAATGATATTTCACTTCGGCCTCTTCCTGCTCCAACGGCTCCCCAGATACCCACAACAACCTACTCTTGAACGCTTCATCATGACGGCTTGATGTCACTGCTGACGTTGGAGGCTGGTGGTGAAACTGGCGAGTATGGTGGGAACAATGCAGTGGAGGGTTGGAAGAAGAGTTTCACACGGGTCTCAACAAAAGTAACATCCGCATGAATCCATAATACATATTACAAATCTGATACACCAATCCAATTCCTATAGTGCAAATTGATAATAAATAGTTATCTGTAGGCAATTTAACAACAATCAGAAGGTCTAGACCATGTTCTGCAAGGGGAAAAACTCCCTTTAATGGAAGAAACCTAGAACATCACCACCATATTTTCAATAACAGGTGTTCTTTATTGCAGTGTTTACTGATATTGCCTCATAGACCAGGTCAAACACTAATGGGCACATATCGGGTTATGGCGTGTTCCTCTAGCTGCAAAGATAACAAAGCTACAATCACGTGTTATTTATGCTGTGATAGTGTCCAAAAACAAGCATTGATTTTTCATATGCGTTGAGGACATAATTTCACAGCGATTTAGTAGCATTAGCTTTGTGTAGCCGATTTACTTATTGCCGCCGATACAGCTTTAGGGTTTCTATGTCCTGTGGTTACTTCAGCCACCCTCTCTCTTGCAGTGGAGTGCTTGACCTCTGATTGTGACGGGCCATTGAGTGTGTGAGCACTTGGAAACCCTTGACTGAACTTTGTGTCCAGATATCAGAAGAGGAAATTCTCTTCGACTGACCTGCAGCCACTTGACAGGATCTTTTGCCGCCTCGGTGACTTGACGATCCTTCCCCTACTCACGCTGGTAATGGTACTTAGAAGCCACCTGTTGCTTTTTCCTGTCTGTGTGTATGCCTCCTCTGATAATCTACACATAAGCACTTTTGCTTTGCATAAATTGTCCTCACGATTGACTTCATCTGCACTTTAAATTGTGCCAACGAACTCTCAAATCACCAAATACTACACTATTTTTCCTACATTATTGACCTATCAATTCCCTTCTCCCTTTTAAATGTTGTTTTCCGTAGAAGGCTGACGACAAAAGAGGCTAAAGGTTGTGATAAGGATGTAATGTGTAAAAAATGACCCTGACAAAGCAGTAGATGGACTTAACTGTGTGTGTGTTGAGCTGTGGACAACTGAGGCAAAACAGCGACTGTGTGAAAACTGAGTTCAGACAGTTTTATGTTCCGTCCATCCTCGCGGAGACATGATATCAGACAGGGAGGGAAGGGGTGAAAAAAAGCACTTTAAAGACTGTCAGAGGATGTAACGGGTCATCGCAGAGTCAGAAGGGACTTTCGGGATTGTTCGACATGGTAAAGCCCCGGGAGATGTGTGAATAAGTGAGATGTTACAGACTGATGAAATTCCCAGAGAGCCTGCGTTGGATAAAGTGATCCCACCGCAGTGATGCAGAAACCAGATGGAGAGGGCTGCCTTGAAATTTCTCTTGTTTCTGTTGCACACACACACACACACACACACACACACCCAGTACTGTACAAAGAGACACAATGAAACATATGTACGCTCACACACTCACTGCACACACCTGTCCGAGTCCTGTGATATACGGTGCTCCGTGGGGAAATCTGTTTAGTCTATGTTGTAAAATATTGTGATTTTTTCTCACTCTCGTATATATTTCTTCACCTGGACAATGTTTGCTTTGTCCTGTAAAAACTTATGAAAAGTCACAAATTAATGACTTGTCCCTTTGGGAAAAAAACCAAACAAAACATTGTCCGGCTTCAGAATGAAGAAGCAACAGCATCTGCTTTGAGGTGAATCAAGGCGTTTGATGGCGTGCATAACAATGACGGCTTCCCTGTCCTGCTGACCAATCCACAACCCTGTAACAAGCCCAAACAGAGGGGGGGGCACTCCTGTTATCTGGAAGTGCCTTTTAATAGCAGTCGGAGTCAGGCGTCCCCTGGGCCCCTGCTGACAGAGTCAACACAACAGTGTCGCTTTGCAGGCCATAAACACTCTGCTGACAGTGGTTGGAGGCTTATTATCAGTAGTGAGCCGCATGTTTCGACTCTAAACAATCATGGCCGGCGGATTTGTAACACAAAGCTCTTGTTAGCAGGTTAAACTGGGATTGTTTATATCTGTGAAGCGTAAAGTAATCTTGAATTCAGCGAACGTGACGTAAGCTATTGATGTTTGCGCAGCGCTGATATGACCGCCCTCGTATCAGTTCAATGTGGGCCAGAGGTCACAGCCGCTTTGTGTGCCGGCGGGTTTCCGCGGCTTCTCCTCCGAGGCCGCGGCGTCTTGGCTGGCAGCTCGCCCGCAGATAAGTGAGTGTGGACCCCAGGGGGGCAGAGACAGCCGGACCCTGGGTGGAGGAGAGGCGTTTGTGCTGTCAGCTTTGGTTCCCAGCGTGGCCTCTCCCTCTCGGGCCACTCCTCCCGCCCCCAGCCCGGCCCCTCCCTGGCCCTTTTGTGTGTGGACCCTGCTCCCTGTGGACTCGCCGCTCTCTGGCCTTTCACATGCGACTGTGTCCAATCACCCCCCCCCCCCCTACACACACACACGCACCCCCTCGAACCCAGAGCCTCCATCTCCATCTCCAACCAGCTCCTGACCCAGACAGAGGCAGAGGAGTTGTTATGTAGTGGATGACATACCTTCACTTAACTTTATTCAATACGGTTAAGGTGGAAAAAACACGTACCATTACCTCATTAAGGGTGAAACTGTATTCAGTTATGTTTATTAATATTATATAATATAGAAATGACTTTCCGTGGAAAGAGTGCTAAAAAAAGTTATTAAAGGACTGTAATAATAACATGTGGTAATTACATGGTAATTAAGGCATCTGTCATAACAAAACAATCCTGAAGTGTATGTGCATTAACTGTAAATGTTGCTGTCACGTGTATTCTTGGTTCTGAAACATTCAGTGTAGATGTTTGTCTCTTGTAACCGTCGGCAGACTCTGTAGTTTGATTCTGTTGAGATCCAGTAGTGATAATTTGTAAATCCACAATAATTGACCCTTTGCCCACTGATACAGCCGGTAAGGGGCTTGTTAGAGACCAATGCTGAAGAGTGATTTGACAGCATAAAGAAAAACAAAGGAGAAAGAAGTCTATTCTTCATGATGACAGAGGACTGGCACACTTGGACAAAAGTGAAAAAGAAAAAGCAGGACAATCCATCTCCTGCGAGTGAAACAGCAGAGGCCTCCGCACTTCATCTCGCTCATCTCCACCGCCTCCCCCGTCTTGTTTTCCCTCCAGTCCCCCTCCCGTGTCCGAGGCTTTGCTGGTTTGTTGGCTTTGGCCCTGAGCGCACGGGGGGCCTTGGGCGGGTCGACCCAGCCTTGGGAGGATTGGATCACACCTTCCTAGTAGGAGTCAGCTGTCAGATGGTGAACTGCACCTGCTGTCTGAGACGGGGTGGGCCCGCCGCCGCCGCCGCCGCCCCGGCCAACACGCCGCGGCACATAATAAGTGCCTCCAAGATGATTATGCTGTTTACTCCGACCCATACGCACAACAGATGACTGTTTTCAAGCTCCTCCGCCCTCCACATCTCTGGGAAGGCGTCTCACCTACTGATGAGGAAACGATTGGAGCCAACCAACATTCAGCACAAGCAACTGGCCGATCCGATGCCAGAAATGACCCATAGCGATTAGCTGTTCAAACATCCCTCCTCCTACTTGACTTTAATTCCGCTCAATGGGCCCATAGTGAAGGCTGGTTTCATCCACTGGGCACCGGCGCGAATTCCACCTTAATGCCCTTGCGGGGATGTTGAGGCTGTTTGTGCAGATGAGACTATTAAAAGATGAACAGACGTGGATGAAGTCACAAAGTCAGACTGCGAAAAACACCCATAATTGGAATTCCTGAAGTGTAGCGCATGGTCAAGTGTTTTACTCGGCCTCTCTCCGGCTGACAGAGATTTATTTGTGCTCATGTCAAGAGTGTTGTTTACATGTGGGGTTGTTTTTGTGTGATGATGACCTGCTGTCACGACTTACCAGCTGACAAGTCATTTCGCCAGCATATATTGCTTTAAAGCGCTGAGAAAGTTGACAGTTGTGTTTATGTGTACAGTTTCTGTAGGAAGTAATTTGGCACTGATTTGAATTTTGGCGTGTGTCATTTTTAGAGATTAGAGACGATTCTTTTTCTTAAAAGAAAATCAAAATCGCTCTTGAATGAATTGCCTAATCAAACGAATTAGTCTAATGGCTGTGCATTTGGCACTATCGATCAGTATTGGTATGTGCATATTTCTACATATTTCTCCTTTCACAGTTGATTCCATTTAAATTGCTCAATGGCAACATCTGTATTAAATACACATAATGTCAATCACACCAATTTATGAAACTGTCATGACGAACAACTCTTATTTGTGACACATTGGATGGCATATTGGTATTGGCATTCTGCATATTTAGACTTCTTACTACGTTAATTGTATACTCAATTTTTAGTTCTTTGAATTGGTCTTGTGTTTTTCTCTCTTTAATTTCCTGTAAAAACCTGCAGACAGCAAAAACTTCAGGGAAAAACAATCTTCCAACCTATGCCCTGCTCATCAATGATATCGGCTGCCGATATCGGACACGGGACTTTAATTGGACATGCGGGTCGAAATTGGCTCCATAAATTCAAGGCATCTTCAAACTTGGGGTTCTGGTTGTTGAACCTAAGTGGTTTGGTTGAGTTCACAGCTCCCACAGGTGTGTGTGTGTGTGTGTGTTTTCCCACTCCTTCCTCCTGGTTAGATTGTAAAACTTGTTAATGCACAATCTAAGCGGGCCGGCACCCCTCCACCT
>CAESWR010000635.1:669890-688075 GCA_903171835.1 Mullus surmuletus | reverse complement strand
GCTTTGACAGACAAAATGATTTTTATTATTTCTAACTGTTGGAAAAACTGATTCAAGTGTAGATCAGAGCAAAAGTCTGAGCCGTTTGAAGCGCGCCAGGGGTCTTTTCTAACCGTACAATTTGACGTTTGTTTCTCTCTGTAAATGCCTTTTTATGACGTGCTCATAACCATCTGAGGGCTTTTTGGCTCCCGCCATTATAACGTACCGTATGTGCTTTTAACATGCTGCAGAACACCACATGTATGAGCGGGTAACAAAACACTCTCCAGGAGCCTTTTTTTTTTTCTTATTTAAGACAATACTCGCCCTCTTGCCAGAAAAAAAGAAGAAGCAAAAAAACAAAACACGACTTTTCTCATTATTGTGGAGCAAATGCACACATGACGAGCTCCATTGTTCCGGTGTGTGTGTGTGTGTGTGCGCGTGCGTGCTTGTCACAGCCCAGGGGAAGATTTCTCCAATTGAACTTCTGAACCGAACCCTTGCTGACAGCTCTCACAGCAAAATAGCGCATTTCAGAAACAAGCAGAGGGGGGGCGGGGTCTCTTTTTTTTTTAATTTATTTATTTTTTGCATCCTCAGCGTCTTCCTGTTTCCAAGCTTCATCCTTCTCTCCCTTCCCGAAACTGACCCTGCTAAATACGCCCTGACTCGGTGCGCTCGCCTCAGCGGGGGCCCCCAAGACTCGCTCTTTTCTCCTCCTCACCACAGCTTTCTATTTCAAACGTTGAACCAATAAGTCACATCTGACGTGGGTTTTTCTGCGGACCAGAATGTGTGTGTGCGGGTGCGCCAGTGTGAGGATCAGCAAGACTATATTAAGGCAGAAAGTAGCGGCTGGCACTCCCCTCCAGCTGACAAACAGGCTACTTGTTTGAAGGGCTGTTTTCCTCCCAGATCAGAGTGTGAGGCAGTGCGGGCAGCGCGGCGGCCGCCTGCCTCTGGGCCCTGCGGTCGGGGGCGCCGTTTTTGGCCTTCCCCTGCTGCAGCATGTGGCCCCGCAGGGAGCGACGGAACCCCGTATTTATAGAAAAGACTCGGGAGGAAGTCGGGGAAGATGAAACACGCGGCGGGTCCGGCCCTCCGCATTGTTCGTTGCGGAGTCGGAGCCGCGCACCGTGAGGCGTGGAAAGTGCTCATAAATCACCGCGCCGCTTTTCACACAGTAGCGAGCACAAACTTTACACAAAGACGCCTCGCAGCCAGCTCTGTGTTTTGCTGTTGTGTTTGTCTTGGCGTTACATCATCAGCCGGGAGCTGCAGGACCCCTGAGGTTGACCAGGAGCCAGAACAGGAGTCGGATGATGGCGGCGTGTTGACGTTTTTGTGTTTTTTCTTTTTTTCTTCCTCCGTCGGGTTTGTTTTGCGATCCCTTGATTGCCGCACAACAAGCATGGAGTGTTACAAGGCGAGTCGGATAAACATTTAGACAAACTAAATAAAGCATTTACACGCTCTGCTTGGGAAGGCGTGTTTATCTTCTGGGTGCTCGGACGCACGCGGGCTTGTTTGTTTGTGGAACTGGTAAAGAAGACTAATTATACTATAACCTTTTTACACCTTTTTTTTTAACCCCTCGCCCATTCATCACTATTAACATATTTATAGTTCTTTTTTGTGTTTCTTTTAAGCAACAAAGCACAAACCGCCCTCAAGTGTGAGTCGGGTTAAGTTCTCTCTCTGTCTTTGCAAAGCTGAGAGTCTTGTTAGTATCTATTTGGAAACTCTGTCGTTTTCTGTTTCTGTTTGTGCGTGTTTGAAATCGCATTATTTAATATCTGTTTGAGTTTGAAAGTGGTCTTGGTCGTCGGCCAGAGAAACATCAGGAGGGAGACTGAGCAGAGACTGTTGTCTGCTTCTCCTGCCGCCTGTTGCCGTAGAGACCCGGGTGGTGATGGAATCCAGGAGAGCCGGGGAGGGAAGGGAGTCAGTGTGTGTGTGTGTGTGTATGTAGGGTGGGGGGGGGGATTCAGCTGGATCAGATCACGGTAAAGCATGCCCACAGCTCGCAGCCCACACAGCAACATTTAGAAACACAGATAGCGCCCTGACCCCCACCCCTGGACAAGCTGGACGCTCTCAAGACGTTTCCCATCATCTCTCTAATCAGAACTGATACTGAGGAATACAACCACGGCGGCGCAGACCCTCCCTCACTCCACCTGGCACATGCGGGAGATCAGTGTCCTCACACCCGGCAGGCAAGAAGGCCCTCTCTCTCGTGCGACCAGACACTCCCCGGCGAGGGTCCGGGCTGCCGTGACAAAGAGCCCGAGGTCGTTAGCCGCAGAAAAAGGGGGTGTGGTGGTCTGGTGGCGCCGATACCCGCGCGGACCCCTTCCCCGGTGTCTGCGGCCGCTATTGAGTTTCGCCCCCGCGGTTAATCCCGCTGTTCAGGACCTTGGGAAAACAACCGTACCTCCCCTCCTGCCCCCTCCTCGCAGATTCCCAGGGGAAACGAGACATGGCAGAACAATCTCCAATTAAGATGGGTCTTACATACGGTACCATTCACCACCCCCCACCACCACCCCAAACCCACCCACTCCTCCCTCTCCGCTCTGTTTGTGTCCCCGGCCAACGAGCCTCGGGATGGAATTAGCGCTGTCTCCCAGGTCCCGGCCCTGGCACTTTGGGAGGGTCAGGCTTTGGTGAGACTGAGGCGTTGGGGGGGGTGGGGGGTGGGAGGTGGAGAATGTGTGTCCTTGGTAAACAGGGCTTTGTGGGATGTGACTGTCTGATCCCCTGGGGGCCTCTCCTTTCATTCCTGCTCCGGTCTGATCCCACAGCTCGGCCGTGTCCCCGCCGTTAACCCCCCCGCCCCTTTCTCCACTGCGCCTCGACGATGCTCCGTCTCTCCTTGGATGGCAGACACGTCTCATTTGTAGGGCTGTGTATCGTTTCAAAATGTTCGCTACCAGTACCCTTAAAACGATACCAATACCAATTGAGTACCTCATTTGATACTTTTTTTTAAACTTCATTCAATGATAATCATGTAGATGGAAAGCAATCAGTTTTTCAAATGTCACCACTCCTCCCCATCTAAAGCTTTTAACAAATACATTTTGAAAGTGCTCAAATTAACCATAGAAACAGTCTTTTTTTTCTAGATCTGGTTACAAACAACCTGCAGGTATCGTTATCGGTAGGCACAGTTTTGATACTACTTGGTACTGGGTTGTTTCGGTCGATACCTGAAAAGTATTGAGTACCGATACCCGGCCCTACTCATTCGTGTCCTTGCTCGGGATCAGTGCATGATCGAGGGAATTCTTCCTCCTGCGGGACGTCCCGGCGGTCGATTTTGCTTTCTAATGCCCCTTGTTGATTACATATCGTTCTGTCTTTGTTGTGTTCTTTTTTTTTCAGCAGTTCTCTCCCGCTCTCCCACTCTGTCCCACTTTTTAATAATGTCTCAGTCTTTAATCAGACAGAGTCGGGGCTGCACCAGAGGCCCAGTGTTTCCACTCATTAGTTTTTCTCTGTGGCCCCGGGGCTGCCTCAGTGGGTTTCGCCCAGACCAAAAGACGAGGCCCATAATGGTCCCCTGGAGCCTCCTCTCTCGGGGAGGCTCTTCCCAAACTCCCGGGCCAAGCCCAAGTCAGCCAGTCAGGCTGAATCATCAGTCAGTTTTTTGGCAGCGGCGGACGCGAGCTCAGCCATTATCTTTGCGTCTCTATCTCGCAGCCAAATAACGAGGGAGGAGAAATGAGTCGGGGCTTGGCAACTTTTCACCTCGCAGTGAATGTTTCACCTCTCTCTACCCCCATCGCCTCGGCGCTCCTCTCCCAGAGAGCTTTTCTCTTCTATTTTCTCCTCACATGCTTTGCTTTCTTCCCCCCACATTGCCTCTCATCTTCTTGTTTTGGATTTATCTGCCATCTCTGCCGTGTGTGTGTGTGTGTATGTGTGTGTCGTTTTCATTGAGTCTCTCTCTGTGGAGCTGAGGAATGTGTGTGCTGCAGATCCTCTGTCAGTGAGATGTGGGGCGAGTGCAGACAGGTTCGGGGTATAGCATGTGAATCAGCTTCGGTGCACAGGTCAGATTAGACCATCATACCAGAGACGACCTGCTCACTCGCACTCTCTGCTCCCACTATTTCAGATCCTCAGCTCTTGCTTTCTACTCCACCGCCCTTTGGTATTCACGTTGGAAAAGCGATTTTTGCAGAGCGAAGAGCCGCCGCCGTTATCGTATCACAGCCGCCTCCCGCAGTTTGTCGTCGGCTCTCACTCAGCTGTGCAGTCTGGTGAAGCAGGGGGAAAGGCGGCGCACCAGTCGCGACCTGTTCTTCCCTCTGCCCCGCGGCCCTTTGATGCTCCACCGCGTTGCTTTTGTTGTCCCTGTTTACCCAATATGACAGGGGATAATACGAGGGGGGGTGCACATGAGGGCAGATGGGGCTTTAAGTAGTTCCTGCAGAGAGGGCGCAGAGGGAAAAAAAGTGCAGGTGCTACAACAACAACCAGACTTGAACCCCTTTCCCTTCCCCGAGGGTGACCTGTCAGTGTGTTTATTTTCCCCAATGTCAGCACCAGGAATCCCTGTTGTCCTACAGAGAGGAGGAGGAGGAGGAGCAGAAGGAGGAGAGGGGGGGGGCAGTCCAAGTTTCCTCCCTTAACGGATAAATCAAGGGGCTGCGCCTCTATCGCCGCATCTCCCCTTCGGATTCCTTTGGAAGGGAGCGTGACAACAACGCAACAAAGTTAGATCGCCATGGAAGGAGGAAAGTGAAGTTAGAGGAACGGCCTCTTTTGCTTGCTTTTTGCTCTTGAGACTGGTCTCAGTCATGCATCTCCCCCAAAACATACATCACTAAACCCCCCCCCCACCCCCCCACCACACACACACAAATTCCAAAAAAACAAGAACTTTTCCACCTGAACTCGCTGAAGTTCACCCCATTTATTTTTGTAAAATGTCTGTGCGTCAGCCTTCAGCAGCCCAGATTTTTTTGGGGATGTGAAAAGATCTCACATCAATTTCTTGTGAGTTTTACCTGCAGTCACATTAAATCAACATAAGTGTAAAAACAGAGAGTAACACAAGATCAGATCTGGGACGGGAGGTGGAGTAGGAGAAGGAGGAGGAGGAAATCTGGAGAAGCAGAGCTACTGGCTGCAGATCAGCATCACATCAGGCTCCGTCGGACGAGGACTTTTCCTTCCCGACTCGGCGGTATTTTTCTCGTCTGAGAGGAAGCCGGGGGCCTCGGCAGCTGCCAGCATGGCGACGGTTTCTCCGCGATGAGGGATACAAGATATCCTGACAGTGTCGCTGCTCATGGTGGCGGATGTCAGAGAGCCGAGCCAAACAGATAAGAGGGGAAGAATGATGGCCCTGTGTTTCCTCGTTGCGCCAGATCAGTGGGCCAGATAGGCAGCTGTGTGTGTGTTTACACAAGGGCACCCGGCGAGGCTCACTCTGAGGAAGCAACGGGTTAAAACACAAGAGGTAGCAAGAAAGAGAGTGGGGTGTAAATCAATGCTTTTTTTATCCCGCTCTATGCCAGTGTGCCCGAGCTTGGCGGCGTGCTTTTTATTTTTTTTAATAGCGCTGTTGTTATTATTGTAATTATATATCATTATTCCGGCAGAGAGAGAAAGATAGTTTCCACTGATGACATGGGGGCAGTGTGCGGGGGCCTGTTGCAACTTGTGGGATGGAGAAATGCGAGCCTGCGAGATGTGGGTTTGATCCGCCTGGATGAGCCTCCCGGAGTCAGAATCACGTTCGAGCGCCCGAGATGTGTCGCTTTTTCAGGCTTTTATTGTCTCTTTTAAGCTCTTTTACACCTGTTTTGGTGTGGAATGTTTTTTTTTCCTTTTAATTTGTGTGTGTGTGTGGAAAGAGTGAATGGGGGGGGGGGGGTGACCTTTGAGGGCTGCTCCGGGGCCACCAGACACCCGCTGGCTCACCCTCTCTCCCTCTGCTCTTCCCTGACCTTTGACCTCTGGGTGAGAAGGGGGCGTGAGCCAGCAGCTGGGAGAGTTTATTATTTCCTGCCTCTTCTCTTTCTCTCCTCCTCCTCCTCTCAGGATGCCATCAGAGAGGTGAAGGAAGTCAGAATAAAGCTCGTAGATTGATGCATTGTTTTGGAAAATGTAATCAAAAAGCAAGTAGAGTTAATCATGTCACCATGTCACCAGTTTCACACTTTTTTAAACTGATTATGGCGGTAACTGATGTGCCGATATCATCTGACATTTCAATCAAAAGAAATACATATACTATATCTCTATGCATTAACTTGCAGAAAAATCAGAAATTAAAACGAAACAAAGGGACCCCCCGGATAGGATGAAACAATGTTTAGAGAACAAGTGCAGGAAACCCACCCAGACATCCTCCACTTTAATTTGCCCCCCCCACCACCTAACTTTGCCTCGCTCGGCTCTTCCGCTAACGCCTGTGAGCCACTGAAGCGCCAGTGTGAATATCACAGCTGGACGGCCTTTGTCCCCGCCGGCCTTGGGCTGAGACCCTGGTTACCAACCAGGAGCCTTGGATCAAAGCTCGCCCTGGATTACTCTTTAGAGGGGTGGGAGGTGAAAAAAAAACAAAAAAAAGAAAAGGAGGAGGAGGTGCGCTCGGGTCTGAAAAGGAAGGAGGAATGCTCCTAATTACGTGCCCTCCGCTCCCTTTCTGCGGCTCCTCTCTTGTCTGGCCGTGTGCGTCTGGGCCTGCACTTCAGGCTACAGTGAACCTGTGAGGAAGCAGCTCAGTGTGACAAGAGAGTGATATTAAGAGTGAGGCGACACTCTCTCCACAGCCACTCCATTAGCAGAAGGGGGAGACAGAGGGTGAGAGGGGGAGAGGGGACGGACATTCCAGCCTCTGTGGAGATGAACGGGTGAGGCTAGGGGTCAGAGGAGCGGGCGGGAGGTGGAGATCAAGGAGTGTGCAGAGGGGATGCGTCGGGAAGATAAGAGAGATCCTCGCGTGGGATTCATTCAAAGGGAGGGGCTACCGGAGCCCACCACGATCCACCAATAGCGTTGTTCTTTCCTGCTCTGACGTCTATCTTCTCCCCGTCTGTGTGCCGCAGGTCTGCCGAACCGTCGAGGACGTGTCCGCCGGGCAGCGCGGCCGCTGGCACGCGTGGAAGTGCACCATGGACAGTGGCCTAAGGGTCCTCCTGTCCACTGTGCTGTGTCTCAGCCAGTCCCTGCTCATCAGCTGCTCACGTAAGTCACCCCACCTTGCACCCTCAGCTTAAAGAGACCCCAGAAAACAATGATCTCCTCAGCGCTATGCTGCTGGAGCCCTCTCATTTTTGGGTGAACCATCCCTCGAACACTGTCCAAAACATGCATGTGAAGGTGAGTGCAGAGATCTAGCACGCAACCTTTGAATGAACAAACCTGTTGAGTTAACAGCGGAGAGAATATCAAAACTATTTTGCCGCCTAATTATCCAAAATAATTATTTTATGAGGTGATTTTCTGGCTTCCACCAAAAAGTCAACAACATTGAGGTTTTAAAAGGAGCTACAATTATTTTTTTGTTTGGGGTTGTAAAAAGAATGTTACTTGGATTTAGTGTCGATGAATCACTGTGATCCTTCGTGTTCAAATCAAACACCTCCCCGCTGTATCCCTGGGGTGTATTTCCACTTTTCAGCCGGAAATCCATGTTTCCTTTAGATGTCAGATTACCTGAAAAACTTTACCGTTTAGGCTTGCCTTGTTTTGGTTGCTCCTTAGACAGAGCGCTGAAAGAAGTAAAGGGGAACCTCATTGCAAAGAAGGGGGAAACCATGACAACCGTGTGCTCTCACTGATAAGAGCCCCGGTTGTGTTTGCACAGCCAAAACAACGCCGCAGAGGCCCCTCGAGATATTTGTTAATTGACAGATCTTAAAGTTTCAGCACCATTTTAGCCCCGAGTATTTCTCGCTGACCCTCTGAGCCAACTGGAAGCTCCCATCTGCGGCGTGTTGAGTGAAATGGAAACCCACTGGCATCGGCAGCGTCTCCGGGCTCAAATCCATGGGCTCACGCTGGCATCAGGCTGACGTCACAGCAGGAATGCGTGTGTCCGAGGGGGAGAGACGACGCAACAGAACCCGGTTTTTATCGACCGCTTGTTATCATGGGACATAGAGTCAGCAAGCGTGTCAGCTACTGTTGTAGTCAAGACCGGACCAACAGAGACCAAGACATTACCGAGACTAGAGAGTATCGACACGGGGATTAGACCAAGACATTTGGAGGTCGAGACCAAGACAAGACCAAGACTGTATCAAAGAAAAGTCACAACAAAACTGAACGACTAACCAGTTTCTTTTTTTAATCAAGTTTGCTTTTACATAAAATGCAACAGCAACATTTCTTTTCAGCAAAATAATATTTAATAATTTTCGTGAACATTTTGCATTTAGGTGCTTTGCCCGGTAGTTTTACTCGGCTAAGGCTGGTTAAGGCTGTTTTTTATTTATATCTCATGTCACTCCGGGTGTCACAAAGACTGTGTGACACTGGGAAGGCAGCAGCTACATTCTTCTTTTCTCTGTTATCACAGTGCTGGCCTGGTCTCGACCTGGTCTTGATCAAAAATCCAGAGTCCGTCTAGGCCAGTCACAATAATCAATAAATCAATGAATCGAATAATAAATGACAACCAACTCCATAATTTTTCTGGCCTCAATTTATTGCCACGTGCATGTGTATTTGTTTTCCTCGTCTCACGCTACCAAACATGCCAAGAGAGTTCACTCACACATCACCGCATCGGTCTCAGCACCTGGGCGCTTTGTTCCATGGGAATGAATGGGGTGCCCTCCTGTCAGTCATCAATCATCCAAAGCATACACACACAGTGAGCCTCGTGAAAAGTTCTTGACATTCCAATTACAATGTCAAATACTCTTGAGAAATGATAGTTTATTGCTTTTTAAAGGGCGTACTTGCAAAATTATGCCATATTATCATTACATTAGTTAAAAAAAAGATTTTGAAATGGTCGTCCAGCAAAGTTTGTTATCGTGACAGGCCTAAGTCCACCAAGTCCGAGACAGAGACAATTAAAAAATGCCCTTCGATTCCAAGACGAGACGGAGACCCTTAAAAAGTGGTGTCGAGACCGATCTTGAGACCAAGACCGATCTCGAGTACTACAACACTAGAGTCAGCTTGTGTGTATTGTGGGGGAGCAAGGAATGTAATGTATAAGCATGACAGTAGATATGTTCCGATGTTTACGCTTTTTTTTCTGTGTCTCTGTCTCTCAGCTCAGTATCCCTCCTTCCTCGCTGAGCCCACCTCCCTGGTTCAGAGTCGAGGCTCCGTCGCCCGACTGCGCTGCTCCGTCACCCCGTCCTCCGCCGCCGTCTCCTGGCGCTTCCGAGGCCTCCCGCTGGACCCCGCCGCCCTGCCCGGCGTGGAGCTGGACGGGGGCTCCCTAACCATCACCTCCCTGCAGCCCCTGCACGCCGGCGTGTATCAGTGCGTTGCGCGCACGAGGCGCGGGCCGGCCGCCGCCAGCCGCCACGCGCGTGTGAACATAGCAGGTACGGATGCGGAAGAATTAGCCCCTCTAAGCGTGGCGGGGAAGAAAGGCAGGAAGCTGCTTTTCAGACCGAAGGCCGTTTCTGCTCTCAGCTGCCGGGCGCTGAGTGGCGGCGGGAAGGAAGCAGTAGGAGTTTTTTTTGTCGGCAGCCTTCCAGATGCCTCTCGACCGATATCCTTAATGAGCCTTGGGCTTTCCTGTGCAGCGTGTTATGTTCCTGCTGGGATGCCGCCGCCGCTCGCTGCTTGGACGCCACTCTAAGAGTTTGACCCTGATCTGGAGCTGTATCACACATGAATAGAAGCACTCACTGCAACAATAAACAAACGCAGCCATCCAACACAAATATTTCGACTCGAGTAGCTCTGCTCGCCTCCTGTTCTCGACTGCTCTCGCAGAGGAGACATCTGATACTCTGCTCACAGTGTAAAGGGCTCTTTCTTTTTGTTTTGGTCCGATTTCACAGAAATATCCGAATATGAAGATGGGCGACGGCGGTCGTTATCCGTGCAGGAAGGCAGCACCGCTCTTATAGAGTGTCCTCTACCGCACAGCGTACCCCCAGCTTTGCCCAGACTCCGAGTACGAGGGGAGCGGATAGACACGTCAACAGGTGGGTGTGAAACTAGATTGGTCAGCTCAAAGATAAAAAAATAATAAAAATGTCAGTATTTGCTGTCGGTGGTGCAACTAAAAAACTATGTGTTTCTCTTTCCAGATGATTACTTAGTTCTTCCGTCCGGGAACCTCCAAATTCTCTCGGTTTCAGCTCAGCACCAAGGCTCATACAAATGTGGCGCATTCAATCCTGTTACCGGGGAAACGGTCATGCAGCCTCACGGCACCAAACTCTCGGTCAAACGTAAGTCAGATGACAATAATCCCGAAGTCATCATGCTTGTGTTTTGATGTTAACGCTGCTAACAGGCTTTGTTTCTTTCGTTGTCTAGCTTCAGACCCCGCCTCCCCCGTGCGGATCCTCTTCCCCGTCGCCCCCATCAACGTGACAGTAAAACAGTCCCAGCCGCTCACGCTGGAGTGCATCGTGTCTGGCAGTCCAGCACCGACGGCCAGGTGGTTTAAGAACGGCAAGGAGGTCGCGCTGCCCCGCCGGCGACGGCACAACAACCTGGACTTTGTCAGCGTGACGCGGAGCGACGAAGGGAGCTACAGCTGTGAGGCCGAGACCAGCGAGGGGGCCGCGATCAGCGCCAACTACACTGTCAACGTCCTCGGTGAGAAAATGATTAATAAGAGTTAGGGGTGTCCCGATACGACTTTTTCAATTCCGATACTTTCCCAATATTGCATCCTTGAGTATTGGCCGATAACGATTCAACAGCTGCACGAATCATACATACTTTTATTACTTATTTTGCAGTATGGAATGTTAGAAAAGGCTCGAGTGCTGGAGCTGTCTGGAATGGACCGCTTGTATCGGAGTGCTTATAACTGAGACTTTAGATGCAGGGCGATATAATCCCATACTCATTTTTTGTTGATATCGGACTGATATCCGATATCCATATCGAATCAGGACACCCCGAATAAGAGTTTGTTTTTGTCTCTGGTGAAAGATGGAAAACATGTAAACGCTTCCCTCCTCCTCAGAGCCGGTGTCCGTCATGGAGGGTCCGACCAGCCAGCTGGCCTCCCCCGGCTCCACCACCCGCTTCACCTGCGCCGCCACAGGAAACCCCTCCCCAAACATCACCTGGCTGTTCAACGCCGATCCCATCGCGCCGTCGCACCGGCTGCAGATCTCCAAGGGCTCGCTGGTCATCGAGGACATCACGCCGCAGGACGGGGGGGTGTATCAGTGCATTTTCGACAACGGCATCAGCTCGGAGCAGTCGTCGGGCGTGCTAACCGTGCAGTCAGGTACGCCTCAGTAAAGTTTTGAAATAGCAGACAACTTTTTTACAAACTTTTTGATGTTCTGTGGCTTAAAACAGGACTGTTTTCTGTTCTACAATGACACCCGATAAAAAGGAAATCAACTTGTTATCAAAAGCTGCCTCTTTGAAAGGGATAAGGCGTCTGAGCGGGGCGGGATCTCCGTCGGCCTGTGCATACAGTATATGCAGGGAGCCCCCTACTCTGCCAGTGTGAATGTGTTTGTGTGTGTTTCTTCTCTTTTTTTTTTCGCTCTCTCTCTCTCTCTCTTTTTTTTTCTCTTTCCGAGAGCTTGTTTGGGAGGCTCGGGCCAAGGCCGCCCTCCTCCTGAGCCTTGAACCGAGTTTGAGCGTGAGAGTGAGCTTTGTGCACGCCGTCGGGGATAAGCCCCCGGACGCTGGAATGTAAGGAGTAGCCGTGAAGGGTTATGACGAGGACCAGACCACCCAGCTGTCAACATCATACACAACTGCCTTTTATTTATTAACACATCACAGCAACCCCCCCCGCCCACCCCCCGCTTTCTCTGCCTCTCCGCCCGGGCCCCCTCCTCAGCTCACCCCTCTATCTACAGCATGATGTATACGGGGAGTAGAATGCAGATAGGGCGGGTTTACTGCAAAACACTCCAGACGCAGGAAGAAACAGAAACAGATTTAATATCTTGTGCCGCAGAGAAACAAGCCAATAAGCAGACGTAAACACCCAGAGGTGAGTTTGTACTTTTTTTTAGGTACCGGTGCTTATCAATGCGCCGTGTGTTATAAAACTAAACCGTTTCTCTGATGTGCGTCGTCTGTTATTGTGATTCATCACAGAGAGCCATCCCAAATATGTCTAATCTTCTGTTTGCTATCTCGGTCGCCACGGAGACGCACTGCTTTCATCCCTTCCGTGGGATGTGGCACAGGAGGGACGCCGGTGGCCTAATTCTGTCACACGATTGGCCGCGTCCTTCCTGACATTCTCGTCAACGCCCACTTTTGTTTGTTTCTAGACGGCCGAGCTAGCTGTGCATCTGACCGTGGACCATTTCAGCTCGTTGAATCACTGAATATTGGATATATTTGTGCTTTCAAATGATTTGAGTGCATTTCTTTTGCATATGGAAACTTTTCACCCTTTCGTCTGTTAAAATGGCAAAGAACTAATCGTGACACTGGCGATTGATGGCAACACCAACCTCTTTGTCATGTTGCTGGCATAAATCACTACTCTGAAAAACACATCCAGCTCCTCCTCTGAGCTGAGCTGCTGCTAATCCCCTGTGATTTATGGTCCCATTTACGCTCAGGTGTTCCCGCGTAATGGACTGACCTTTTTTTCTGGGAAGGACCTGGCAGCGTCTCCCCGTCCAGGTGTAGCCGCCCACTTATTTGAGATATATTGCTGCTCTCCATCAGGCGGCGAGGATGCGGCGTCCTTAATTGCCTCGTCTCGTATCTGGGCGCGTTGAAAAGCGGGAGCGGCGGCGATGAGTCAGAGCGAGTGTGTGTGGGACTGGACGCGGCACTGGGGTCTGATTCTCTCCGGTATTTTAATGGCTGGCGTGTGGAATGTGTGGCAGCTGGCCGCAGTCCCAGGATCAGGTCTAGTGTTACCAGCTCCAGGCCTGTTTGTTTTACAAAGTGAACCAGTGCCACGCACACAAACACATACATGCACACACACACATTCAAGAGAAAGCTGGACCCGGGGACACTGTGGCAACCATTGCGTCTTGAACCTCCGAATCCACTTGTCAAGGTTTTAATATCCAATTATGGTGATCTTTGACCTTACCAGTGTGGCGCAGGGGTGAGCAGCCGCTGCTCACGTAGGCAGTGTCCTCCAAACCTCTGTGAAAAATTCCTCCCAGGCTCAGCCAAACCGGTGTCAGCTGTAATAAGGTTCCCAGCTTGCATAATTTGTCCAGGTGGACCCTCTCTGACTCCGGCAAAGATTTATTGGGGGTGGGGGGTGAGAAAAAACCAAACAAACAAAGCAAGATTTTGTCGAGCTGCAGAGGTGCATGTTTTTTTTTCTCCCAAGTTGATGTAAATTATAAGTCTCCTTGCAAGTGTAAAACTTTGCATAGTTTGCTGACCTTGATGCCCCACACTATTCCAAGCGTGAATGTTCCCTATAACACTGAAGAAAAGGGTTTCTGTTTTCATTGGTATTTAGTATTCTGCAAAAAAAAGAAGAGAGAACTAAATTAATACTCCTGAGAGTTAATTAATTTTCACATTGGTTTCGCATGTTGATTAATGATCAGCATTTAGGCTTTGATTTGAATTTACAGTTATTCTTAAATATGCTGTAATCTAAAATTTAATTCAATTCAGATCATAGGTATCATACTAAGCATGTTTAGGTGATTTTCCACCCAAAATCGTGAATGATGTTTATCTAGAAGTTAGAAGGTGACACCAGAAAGCAGTGATTCATGCATATATTCAGTTATACTCGCATATTTATTCACTTTACCAGCATATTTTAACCCAGTTTGGTTCCCCCCCCCCCAGCAGAATTGAGCACCGGCGATGTGCTGCTGGATGCCGTGCCGTCGCTTCACCCCATGCAGAGCGACGAGGGCCTCGACCCCTTCCTGACCGATGGTGAAGACCCGCACGATGACGATGCCAACCAGCCGGCTGAGCGCGTGAGCAACCGGCCCACCCCGGAGGCGCCCATCATCATCAGCCCGCCCCAGACCCCAAAACCCGATGTGTATGACCTGGAGTGGAGGGCGGGGCGCGACGGAGGAAGCCTCATCAACGCCTACTTCGTAAAATACCGAAAGGTGAGTCCGCGGAAAAATCCACACTGTCATTCCATTCCACTTTATTAAAGACATATTGTAGTTTTCCCACAAGCGCAGCACCCAGCTTTTTTTTCCTCTTTAAAATGTTGTGCTTAAAACAACTGAGAATGTGAGTGTAATTTGTTCATTCAAATAAAAAAGTTAGGACCTGGACCGAGTGAAAGCTTGGTCATTTCCTCTTTACGGTCCCGTGTTTGCCTCAGTAATAAGCTCACTCTGACTATAAAACCGTGTCGATACCAGTTAAGACTCTGCTGGCAGCCGACCTGAGTTCTGCTGAAGCTGGAAACTGTGACAGAAACCTCTCCGGCATTGTTTCTGAGGCTGCCGCGACATGAAACCGCAGCGGGTTACGGGCCCGACAGATGATTCTGTTTTCCCTCTGTGATTCTCAATCATGTGTTTGTGTTTGTCTGCGTGTGCGGTCGTCTCCGCTGTGTGCGTGTATGTGTGTTTGTCAGGTCGACGAAATGGGGACGGTGGTGGGGAGCTGGTACACGGTGCGAGTCCCTGGCAGCGAGAAGACCCTGCGGCTGTCGGAGCTGGAGCCCTCCAGTCTGTACGAGGTGCTGATGGTGGCTCGGAGCTCGGCCGGCGAGGGGCAGCCAGCCATGCTGACCTTCCGCACGGGCAAAGGTCAGTGCAGTACAGGAAGCCCCGCCTCCACCGCTCTCAAAAACAACATTCACTGCCCTGTTTTTGCACTTTACTCCCTTTTTCCGACAAGGAAAAAACATCCCTACTGCCTAAATCATTAACAGTAAATGTCAGGTTGGATGGTCTGACATTCGGCAGACAATGAAGCGAAAGATCAGACACTTTTTCTTTGACGATAAGTAAAGCGCAGCATTCTGAGTTTCAGCCGAGGCGAGTGAAACAAACCCGCACGGCCGAAAGCAATTTTTGAACTCTTTTTTCAGGGACAAATGTTTCCAAAACCTAACAATAATGCTGCAGCACCACAGCAGCGCCGGAGGAAAAACGCTCCCAGGTCAAGAAATATGTAAAATACAGACACAAACCACAGATATGATTGTAGGCCGACAGCGCTCAGAGATGCAGGCTTCTTACAAAACGAAACACCAAAACAGTCCAAAAGCAGGCTCATGTATCAGAGAAATATTCGACCAAACAAAAGTTGGTAGAGCAAATTGATATGAAATCGATACTTAATTCCAGGCTTCCTCTCTGGCAGGGACATCGGTTTGGTGGCGCGATTTTTGGGAATTTAGCAAACGATCAAAATCAGCCCTTAAAAAGCCACAGAGGCTTGATGAGAGAGAAGAAAAGCCCCCTCTGCGGTTTCTTATGCTTGTTGTGCTCCTCCAACGGTTCTCCGCGCCATCACACACACTGATCCCAACAACAACAGTGCGGCGGCGGAGCTGCTGAGTGGTAACACGAGACCCGCCCTGATAAAACCAGAACCAGCTCTGCAAACCGGGGAGGAAATTTCAGATTTTAGGAAGCTGTCTGACATGCTTTTGTAGGAACTGATAGCCCTGATGTTTTTTTTTTATGTGCTTTTTTTCATCTTGCTTCTACAGAGAAGACCACCTCTACCAACAAGAACCCCTCCAAGCCTCCCGTCATCTCAATGCCCCCCAAAGCTCCGGAGGACAAAACCCCCAATACGCACTTTGGAGTCGTCATACATGACAGAGGTGAGGTGGTGGGTGGGGGGGAGGTTTGGTGCTGTCTGTCAAACCACTGTGTTGTTTTCTGCCGCATCTGGACCCTGAGTGGGTGATTGGGGGAGATTTCTGATGAGCCGGCTGTGATGTCACGGTCCCATTTTAGTGGGAATGCACGGTATCGGCTTTTTGCGTGTGCCGATACTTTTTTAGGTTGGTATTAGGGGTGTCCTGATACAACTTTTTCACTTCTGATGTAATACGTATTGCAGCCTTGTGTATTTTCCGATATCAATATCTATCTGATATGATATCAGCATGAATCACACTTTTCTCACTTATTTTGTAGTATAGATTGTTAGAAAAGGCTTGTTCAAGTGATACTATTAAACAGAGAACAATAGTCAGAAACGTATGAGAAAAAACGACTGATTTATTATCAACCAAAAGGTTGCATAATTTTAACCTTAAACATAAGTAGAAGTGCTGGAGTGGAGTCTGGAGTGGACTCCTTGTATCGGAGTGCTAATATCGGAGAGATATAATCCGATACTAGTTTTTTTGCTGATATCGGACCGATATCTGATATCAATATCTGCTCAGGACACCCCTAATTGATATCTAATACCAACATATGTTATATATACTTTTTCAAGTTGAACAGAAGAACAGCAGCTTTTCTCTCCAACTTTTCAGACAATTGACTCCTATTTAACTCATCTTACCCATAATTCACTTTTATGCCGATAATGCCGATCACCCATGCCGACGTTATCGTGCATCCCTACTCTTTGGAAGAGCGCTAAGCTGCGGGATTCCATGCAGCTTTGCGTTTGTGTGCATGGGTTAGACGCAAAACTTGTCGGCCGCCTTCGCTGAAACTCACATGAATCTTTTCACTAACCCCGCCCCTCTCTCTCTCCCGCTCCCCCCTGCGCGCTCTAACTCTGTGGCCAAGCGCCCGGCCCGTAAGTACACATTCCTCCATGGCATGCGGCTTTCTCCGTGACGTGTTCTTCCCGTTTTCTCTCCTTCTCCCCCCACTCCTCTGGATGTGTGATTTTTAACCCGCTCTCTTTAACTTGCTCTCGCCCCAGTTCCAGAGGCTCCTGACCGGCCCACCATCTCGATGGCGACGGAGAGTTCGGTGTACGTCACTTGGATCCCGAGGGCGAACGGCGGCTCCCCGATCACGGCGTTCCGCGTGGAGTACCGGCGGGGCCGCAGCGCCGAGTGGATGGTGGCGGCAGACAACATCTCGCCACTCAAGCTGTCGGTGGAAGTTCGCGATCTGGAGCCCGGTGCGTCATCACTCACCTTTCTTATCTTTCGTTTTTCTCTTTTGATGAGCCGCCTTGAATCCAGACACATGTTTCTGGACAAATCATTCATCCAGATAATATTTGCTCATTTTTTGGCAGGCGGCTTTACTTTGAAGTTAAAAAACGGAATATCTGCGGCCTGGTTACCATCACAATATTTGTAAAAAGATCAAACGTCCTGTAGCCTGTAATCGCATCAAAATGAGCCTCTATCTCTTTCTTCTTCCTGGCGTGACCTTCGTAGGCTCCACCTACCGTTTCCGAGTGGTTGCCATGAACATGTACGGCGAGAGTCCCCACAGCATCGCCTCCCGGCCATACCAGGTGCAGCCGGCCAGCCCCCGCATGACCGAGCGCCCGGTGGTCGGACCCCACATCTCATCCACGGACGCCGTCAGCGACACTCAGATCATGCTGCGCTGGACTGTGAGTATGACGGTGCCGCACAACACCACCTAAACCAACGCAGGACGTTTATTTACTCTATTCTTGACATACTCTGTTGCTGCGTTCCATTTGCCTCGGAAGTCGAAGGTCGGAGCTGGGAATTACGTGGAACGCACCACAAGGCTATATTTATGACGTATATCTAATTTGTTATTGTAATAACACTGCTGTACTTTACGTTCTTATAGGGTAACTGTAACTTCCCAGGGATCAATTAAACATTTCTGAGCTTGATTCAGATTTATAGATTTTTTCGCGATCCTCCTAAAAGCAATCAGAATGACTTCATCCGACCTCTTTACGAGAGCGGCTGTGCTGATTAGTGTAGCAGAACCTCCCGTCTGCGTGGGTTTTTTTTCTGCTCTTCAAAGCTGACAGCAGTCAGATGGATGCAGATATTCTCCTGCGTTCCCTTGGTGACCTTGGACCGCCTCATCAGCGGCGCAATCATGAGGGCCGCACATCTGCTGATAGCGAGGCCGCCATTAGTGGCCCCGGAACATTTCTTATGTTTGTGTAATAATTGCTCACCCAGCTAATCGCAGTCTAATGTCGACCCCCCC
>CAESWR010000635.1:643265-657727 GCA_903171835.1 Mullus surmuletus | reverse complement strand
GAGGGCTCATATCGGAGTTTTTTGCTGAAATTGGAACCGATATCTGATATCAGTATCGGATCGGGACACCTCTAGTAGTGGATGTAATGCATGGATGGGTGCAATGTGCGTGTGCTGCTGTTGAATGTAAAAGGAAGAACTCCGCGTTAGAGGGCCGGGCTGTGTTTGTCGGGCCATGTGACTGCCAGCAGGAAGTCACTACTTCATGTAAGTTGGGCGAAAGAGTTTTGAGATTCTAAGTTTTCAGCACGACTAATCCGAAGGTGAACCTTGGGAGGAAGCTGCTCGCCGTCACTCGTCCTCCACATCCAGCCTGGTGGAGTAGAAGGTGATCATGGACCCCTCATCCGCGTCATACAGCGCCTGGCAGGTGTACATCCCCTCCGCCTCCTGCCGGAGATCCTCGATGACCAGCGTTGACGTGTTTTCCGGCACCAGCAAGCGTCCCAGGTTGTCAGACTGAGCCTGCAGCTTGGCGCCATGGCCGTAGTTGTAGGCCAGTGCCACACTGTTGTCGGTCCCGGGTTTGGTGAAGCCCCAGATGAAGATGGTCGGCATGGCGGCGCCGCAGTCCATGGCGACGGAGCTCCCAACCACGGCCTTGGCATGGGCACGAATGTACTCCACCTCCTCGGGGTCAAATATCTCCAAACCTGTTAACGGGAGACAGCCGAGGTGAGTAACGCCGAGAGGAACGCTATTGTGGAGAGAACACAAAGGGCCCGCTGGTGTCTGATGTTAATAAGTATCTTCAGCAAACTTTTTACAAGACCTCACAGTTCGCTGGGAATGGACTGCGTCAGCTCTGGAGGATGAACAAGGCGTAATTAAAGACATTCATCGTTTATCTGCCTCTGGCCTGTTTGATGGATTGGATTTTATGACCCCGCACGCTGGCGGAGCTCAGTAATTTGACAAAATCACGACGCCGGCTGCAGCGCCGGCCTGCCTCGGCTTGCCTTCGGAGCGAGGGAGCGAGCGAGTCTTTACCTTGGAGAGGAAGAGCCAGCAGGCAGAAGAGCGAGAGGGCGTAGGGAGGCATCCTCCGGGCTCCGACTTCGAATGAGAACCCCAAAGGTCACAGAGGTCACGGTGTCGGAGGGCTTTTCAAAGGCCCGTGCGGCGATCGTTGTGCTCCTCTGCCGTCCACATACAGAGCGACCGGGCGACTGACGGGGAGAATTCCTCCAAAACTACCCTGGCTTCACCTTAAATTATTCATCAATGCTTCCACCTCCCTGCTGTCGCTCTGTTTGACCGGTCTCTCTCTCTCTCTCTCCCTCTCTCCCTCGTGGTCGGTAGTAATGAACACACCTGAGAGTGAAAGGTGTAGGGTGTCACGACGACTCCATCGCTTCATATATTATTGAAAAAGCCGGGGTGGGCGATAGCCTTTTTAGAAATTCCATCACTCCCAACGTGAAATGAGAACCGGAGGCCCCGGCAAGGTCAGCAAACAAGCTCCCATGCAAACACATGCAAGTTATTATTTACTCCTAGGAGCACGCAGCCGGGACAATCTGTCTCGATTCATGTCGTCTACTGATAATCGCCGCCCTTTTTTTCCCTCCTCTCCCTCTCTTTTTGTTCGTCCCCGAGTATGATTCTTGTAAGATTTGCTCCTGAAAGCTTGGAAATTATTCTTCTTGAAGAACGACACCTCTGCTGTAATTTGTCGTTTTAAAACACTTGGTCGTAATCCGACATAAGGGAAAATGTACCTTTTTATTCCACTTCTTCTTTTTTCTTCTTTTTTTATTAACAAACTCTATTTACAAAATATGATGGCATGCAATGTTCACAATGGTGTTTCGGAATGAACAGGTGCAGTAAAAAAAAAAAAATCAGAATAGGCATCTCTTACCAATCATAAAGTGCAATATGATAATAAAAAACAAAACCATAAAGCAGAAATTAAAAAGAGAGGGAGAGGGAGGGGAAAAAAGTGCTAGGACTTTCTTTGCAGATCGCATTTCTCAATCAAATCGAACTGTTTCATTGCTTTTTTACATTTTATTCCACTATTTCCAACTCCTATAGAGAAAATACATCCCGCACGTGAGTTTTCAAGAGAGACTGATGCCACAGGATTGGTCCATCCCTCAGCTTGGTGCTCCTAGTGGCCTGGCGTTTTGTATTGTGAATTTGTTTCTCTTTTGCAGCGTTTCTGTGTTTGCGGCGCGTTTGCAGCCCTCGGTCACCGTAGTTTGATCTACAAGTGTTGCATCGCTCACGGTGCCACGCAGTCAGCGGGGTCGCCTGGCCTATGTGTGGGCCCTGCGAGCTGCAGTCGAGCCGGCATGGAGCTGCAGCTCTGCGGCCTCGCAGGCAGCCCCATAAACCTGCTCTCACTGGAGGCAACCCCAGACTGGGGAGAAGGCTCTAATTAGTAAGGACTTAGAGTTCAGCTCCGCCGAGGGGGAGGAAAAGGAGGACTATATTTAGAGAGCTGCTGGAAAACAGACAGATGTAATAAAAAAATGCAATGTAAAACAACGTGGTTTCCGAGGGCAGATTGGACCGGCAGACAAAGTTCAAAAATGTGTCAAAAGAAAGCATGAAAATTCTGATCAAGCTGCCAACAACGAACCTTGAGAAGTGAGAAACAACAGCAGCGGGCCGTTTCAGTGTTTCCAAAGGAGCCTTAGTCGAGGGATAGCAATTAAATGTAAGAAAAACAGAGGTGTGGTAGCCTGTATCTCATCGACGGAACGATCAGAGAGCACTTGGAGGAAGATTAACGGCTCCTATCAGAGCTTTAAGAAGTGTGTGTGTCACTGTGGCCTCGCTGTGCGAACATCACAGGCGATCCAGATGTTTTCCAGCAGCAAAGAACAACAAATGTATAAGCAGACGTCGTGCGCGCTCCAGGCACCCAAACCGCCGTAATGATCACCGATATGGTTGCAGTAAACACATTTATACATCTTAATAACTTCAAATAATAACTGCAGGAGGAGTGTGTATGATGAGGTGCGTGTGTGTGTGTGTAGCAGCAGCCAAAAGCTTTGAGAACGTTTGTAATTTTCCCTGCATTCCACCCGTCAAAATGTGAGTCTATATTGTGTCTGATGACCATAAATTAGGCCTTAAACAAGCACTAAAGTTTTATTTTGAACATAATAAAAATGCAGCGAAAGACGCCAGTTCTCGCGGCGGCAGCATCCAACCATAATGTCGACGCCGTGACAAAGTGGCGAGGGCGTGTGATGTGTCATTAATGGGCCCAGTAAGTCGCTCTCTCCTGGAGAAGGAGCTTACCAAAAATTTTTTACCCATGAAGCACATCCTCTCTAAAGAGCTGCAGTTCTGCCACATCTGCTGGCTGTCTGCATGATTTGCTGCCTTGCGTCTTTCCAAAAAAAAAAAGAAGGATGGAATACGACCAAGCAACTGGAAAATGTGAGTTGAAAAACAAAAGCGACAAACGGAGGGTTGCATCTTATCTGGACCTCCTCAGCCGGTGGTAAGAGCTTTCAGGTGGAGCGCCCCAACGAGCGGATCCGGCCAGGCCAAGGCTGAACACCCTTTTTCTTTTCTTTTTTTTTCTCCCCCCGCTTTTTTCTTGGCAGCAGATGAAAGAACAGAATCAGACCCAGATAGCTGCGACTATACAGGGATCTGTGTAACACATTACTGCCACCCCAACATGTGCCATCAGCCCCGACTGAGGAGACTTGGCAGCGCTGCTTTATGTGAGAGCCGAGCTAGCAAAACAGGTGGGTTCCTTGAGCGTGCCCTGTGATTAGATCAGTCATTACCACTGGCATTGTTGAAAGCAGAGCCAACCGCTTATTTCAGCGAGACCACCTGTAATGGAATGTGTTACCAACTGCACATGATTCAATCTCTCGATGAGAGGAAAATAGTCTTTGTTGACTTACAGTGAGGAAGTGTGGTTCCACTTAACATCTAATGAGACTCTGATTTTAGTTTATTTCCTCCTCAACAAAGAGTTGTTTTTTGTTCCGGGGTTGTGTTTGAATCACCAGATTGTCCAGTGTCCAGCACCGACTTCCTCCTCTTTTTTAAAGAGATAGTTCAGATCTTTTGACATGAAGTTGTATGAGATCCTCACCGTCAGTGTCGTTCATCAGCCGTGACTTTTCCTCCACTGCGTCCCGTGAGCGGAGTTCCGGCCTGGTTTCGGTGTAGCTGAAAGTAATTCTGTCTAGTTGCTGGGGTCAGACGGTAAAGCGTTTTGCTCCAAAAAACAACATTCGATCACAGGAGGAATCCATTTGGGTCACGAATTCTTTGCTGTGAAAAAATCCGATCATGCAATCACCCGGTTCTATTTTCCCTCCGTTTGTATCACTACACGCACCTTTCCATCAGCTGAAGGAAAGAGGCGGAAGAAGACCACTACGACACTAGAGAAGATGCTTCGCAGCGTTCTTCTTCCGCCCCTTTCCTCCATGTAAACGTTGTGAAACAGCTGATGATGGTGCACCGCGTGATTGCCAACTTGGACTTTTTCACTGCTAGAATTCGTGATGCAAATGGATCACTCTTTTGAACGCATATTGTTTTTTGGAGCAAAACGCTTTATCCGTGTGACCCCAGCAACTAGACGGAACTACTTTCTGCAAGACCGAAACCGGGCTGGAACTCCGCTCAGGGGGAAGCAGTGGGGGAAAAGTCACAGCTGATGAACGACACTGATGGTGAGGATGTAAAAAATGTATGTAAAAAAAAATCTGAACTATCCCTTTAAGTGTCTTCGGTGCCTCACAGCACAGTCCTCAGACAGGGGTCCCTCGCATCCCCTCCAGTGCATGCTGGCTGCAGCTGTGAGGTTTCTCCTCCGCCTCCTCTGCTTTTTCTTCAGTTGACATTTGTGTCAGGGACCACACATCGAGGAGGTGGGGAGAGGCTGCCGCGCTCCTCTGCGAGACAGGCTAACATATATTAACCAGCCCATCATATATTTCTGCTCTATCATTACTTATCTGCCGGGCAGGCGAAGCAGAGGCAAGCAGAGGTCTGCGCTCGTAAAAAGCGCTGAGGGGCCCCGCCCCCGTGACCTTCATTTCCCTCCTGGCTCACTTCTCATCTCGCAGCCTCTGACTTGGCCACGCCGGCCTCCGGAGCAGAGGGCTCCCCGATGGGCCTCGACCCGACAGAGCTGCAGCCGGCTGGCCTTGGGACAAGGGCATCAGGAAGTGGGCCCTCTCTCCTCCACAGAGCCCCCCCGGGGGGTTGACAGGCAAAAAAATATCACACAAAGCCCTGTAATTTGTTTTCCCTACTGTTTTCCAGTCTCACTTTGGCACTAGAACAATACATCCGAGAAAAAAAAGGGTCCACGTGTGTGTTCAAAGAGGAGCTTTAAGTGATGCACAAGAAGCCCAGATGAGGTATAAAGTAAATATCATTTGCAGTCACGCAAACACGCACACACGCAAACAGGTGCCACACACATTTAGACGGTATGACAGTTAAAATAGTTAAAAAAAAAAAAAGGCTCCAAAAGTTTCAACTCTTCGTGACAACGTCGATTAAAATGAGAAATTTGAAACTATTCTCCCGATATACAGTTATCTGAATGGATGAGCGTTTCCCGGAGCTGCGTAGTGAAAATAAACAAGGCTTGATAATCACTTGAGTCTCACAAAAACTCTCCAGACAAGAATAAAAAATCTGTCAGTGCCGAACGGCCATGCGGCTGACTCCCAATTAAAACCCGCTGGTGTAAACAGTTTACGTAAATCGAGTGTCACTCTCTCGAGACGAGCGCGGAGAAGCGCTTGCTTACGCCGGCCGTCTCCAGCAATGTTTACATCAGCAGAGCCCCGAAAACAATGATGGAACGGGAGCCACTTTGGGTCCGCTGACTGGAGTTCTAATTTGGTTTTTACAGGAGTACAACGCAGTGTTACGTAAGGTCTGTGTGTGGTCTTTTCTTTTTTTTTTTTTCTTACAGCACTCTGGTAGGAATGGAAGTTGCAACATGGTAGGCCGGCCCTGTAGACCGCAGCGGGGTGACGGGACCAGAAATCAGGTCCATGTCAGGGCGCGTGTGTGTGAAGTCCTGTACGAGCTGACCTGGAAAGAGCCAGATGGGATTGGGGTGGGGGGGGTGGGGGGTTTAAGCACCATAGAGGCCTTCTGCAAACAACATGTGGAAAGGCTTTGGTGGCTAATGTAGCGTGGAGTACTTATACACTGAGCGCTGCCTCTGACCACTGTCCATCACGATTGCCGGAGCAGATATGCCACATCCACCCCATGACCACTGCAACCGTTTCCACAAGACCGCCGCCACGTCCGGATCAACACCCAACACCCCCCCCCGCCAGCACCCCAACTCCGACCCCCTCTCCCAGCGGGACCCCTCGCACCACTCCTGGTTCAGCTGTTTAGTGTACAGTAGCTCCTACCCACAATCCTCTCTGAGCAGGTGGTTGCTCATAGGGCCCTTTGTTTTCCGGGGGGGTCTCACAGGGCAGCTGAAGGGGGAACGCGCGACAACTCCGGCGGATTGGATGTTCCACTCTGAGTGTTTCCTGCGGCAGGTTCACACACAAAGACCCAGTGGCCATATTGAGTATGAGATCAAAGAAAACTTTCTGACAAGATACAAGAATGTGCGGTTTAGATATTCACTTTAATGTTTCTAAAGAAGCAACATTTTTCTTTATTTATACATCATTTTTGCTCTTTGTATTTACACAGTTAACATACTCACTGCAGACAAAAACATATTCAAGCCTCAGGATTCAGCATTTAAGACTGTGAAAGAACATGGTTTGTTTAGCAGTGCAGTACTCTGATTTACAGTACTTCATGAACATAGGCTTAAACTATCACTTATTTATTCTGACATATTCTCACATAATTACATGACTTGTAAAGGTTATGAGACACCGGGTTACAACTTAAAGTAGTCAGCCTAAAGTATAATTATAACTTTCAGCATGAAAACACCCAGAAATATGTGTTGTTATATTTTAATGGTGTCTCATTAGTGTTAAACACTTCCAGTCATGCAACACAAAGTTAATTAGTCATCAAATTCTTGTCATTTATGTATGATATTTAATCATATATAAATATTCCCTCACACCTTCTGTATTGAACGTGGCAGCCAAGCCAAGTTAACTGCGTATTGAGTCATTTCAGAGCTCTGTCATGGCCACGCCGCGCTTTCCAAACTGGTTAGCATTAAGACGAGGTGTCCCGCGCGCGATGTGTCGTAAACGCGCTGAAACCCGGAGGGGTGCAGATGTTTAAATTGCCCCGGACAGATGCTTACTCTGTGTTTTCCCCCTCGATGTCAGACGGCATATTTCACTGTCACTGTGACCCTTGTTTTCTCATTGAAACTGTTTATACTGCAGCATTCGGGGAACACTTTGTATTATTATCCAATTTATCCCCAGATGTACAACAGTAAATTATCAGCGTCAGCAGAGGCACAGCGCTGTGGCATGTCGACAGTTTAAATCTTGAGACGTTTCCCCTCAAACCAAAAATTAGTTCGAAAAATTTCGACAAACATGACAGTGAAATTACTATTCACTCTCCCCCGGCGTAATGCAGTTGTCAAAGACAGTTTAACTCCTTCGTCAGCCCGGAAAGTTACGTTCAGTGTGTGTGTGTGTAATTTACAAGCAGTCATTTGTGAGATTCGGGGTGTGAGAAAGACTTTGGCGTGATGCTTGCTGATTGCAGAGTGCAGCTTTTCCAGGAGTAGGTTTGTTTATTTCTTTATTTTAGAAATGTTTTTCCCAGTGGTCTGTTTGTGGTTCTTTTTATTGTTTATTTAGCTTTTGCCTATTTGATTGTTCCAATTCTCCTGTTTTCTGACTCTTTATCCCAAAAGCTGAGCATCAATTTGCGCTTTCTCCCCTTGGCGCCGGGCTGAACCTCCGCAGCTGCGATCGGCGCTGAAGCTGACGTACTGATGAAATACACATTAAATACAGTGGATGCTGGAGCTGTAAAATCAGGCTAATAAACAAGATTTTAATCACCTTCCCGCCCCCCAACCCTCCTGACCCCCCCTCCACCCACCCAACATTGGGAATGCATGCAATCGATTTTTGCCAGCGTACCTGCATGAAAGAGGAGATTCTTAACAACTGTTGCTCCGGGTCCTAATGGCTGTGGTCATGTTACCCTTTTATGTTTTATTGATTTCATGTCGAAAGGCGTTTAAGGTGTGGGGGTAAATGGATCTCCTTATTTTTATTGTCTTTCTATGCATTTAAGTGCAAGTTAATACAGTGATCTTTTTTTTCACAATATTTAATTTTTCATGACCCAAAGTTATAGCTTCCATACCTTTCTGTTGGTATTTAAGGCTCGACACAAAAGTGACATTTCATCCCCAATCTCGAGATCGATCGGTACTCAGGACGAGGCTCTGCTTTGACGGCATCATGTAACGTCTGTACAGATGTTTCCCATGTAAGACCAAGGTGGGCAGCGAGAAAATGATTCTTCCCGTCTTACTGTTCCCCTCAGCTGCTTTACAAGTTTTTCAAATGGATACTCCCTCATTTTTAAAGTGGGCTCTGAAAGTTGGCCGTGTGTGAAGGAGGTCTCTGGAGCCTATTGGGTTGGAGGGGTGACTGTAAAGGGGTCAGTAATTTTGTCAGAGTAACTGTTGCTTTTGTTCCATCGCTCATTATCGGAACCCTGTGAATGTTACGAGTAGAGAGAAACTTTTGTGGCCACGGTAAAACCCCTGAAGTGACTCCTTTATTGTTGAGAGCTGGGTGTGTTCAGAACAGAGTAGAGATGCATCTAGTCTGGGCTCAAAGGTGAGAGAAAATGCAGCCAAATCAGCATATTCAGAACACTTTGTGCAGTATTTCTTCTAGCCACACACACAGAAGCCACAAAAAACAAACAATCCGAACCCAGAATAAATTTCACCGTGACACAAATCTGTGACACACCGCGTCATGTCGGTTTCTCCTCCCGCCGAATGGTTTTTGCAAGGTAGAGACATTAAAGCATTACAATTTTTTTTTTTCCAAAACAAACTTGAACCCTGGAGTGCCTTCGCCATCTGGAAGCAGTAGAGGGCTTGTCTTAAAGATAAAAACGATATGAATCGCTGCTGGCAACTCAAATGTCCAGTCTGGGATCAATTACATAGACAGGATTCGGGGAGGGCGGAGGGGTCTGAGGGGAGTGGAGGGTATTTGGGAGAGAGAGAGGATCGGCGCTTATTCTGTTTTGTGATCTGATCCAGCACAGGGATGTAGCTCGTGTACACCCACACACACACACACACAAACACACGAGCTAAACAAACTGCTGTGCGACCTGCACCCGGTGTCTGCTTATGTGCTGGCTGAGGCTGCGCTCTGCCCCCCCTCACACACCACTCACACACGGCTTTTAACAAGCATCTGATGGCAGTTCCAGATGAGGCTGCTCTCAGCCAGCTGCTCTGTCATGTGGGCTGGGCCAAAGACCTCGGCCAGGATCAATAGTCCGAGCTGCTCATTCACTGCTCCTCCGACAGCGTAGAAACTTCACGCAAAGAGTCTGTGATTGCGTTCCCGAAATCTTATCGTCCGGCCTTCCGCTCAATGTCAAAGCTCCTCTGACATTTCTTTACCTAGAATGCATCCACGCAAACATCTGCCCGGCAGTCTCGGCGCAAGGCATTGTGGGATGCGTAAGACGGAGGGGAGGGGAGGGTTGTAATGGAATGAATATGAATAACGCAAAGTAAAAACAGACAGCGCAACCAGGAGGGGAGAATGGGAGAAAGACAAAGGGATCTAATGGGATCCAGACCGCGCTGAGCTCTAACTGTTTCAAAGGCAGACACTGCCATGTGTCTACGTGCACGCTCGCCGTGGTCGCCGGGAGGCCCGGGCGGGTGTAGGCGGGCGCTCGCAGGCTTTAACAGAGGTCATGCCGACACCTCCGGACCCTGTAACCTCCTCCTTTTTTCTTCTTTATGGGGAAGACTCCATTCAGAAATAGTGCACGACCTCACCTCATGTGGCCCCATTAAATGTCATAGGCAGGGTCTGCTCTGTGTCTCCCACTACCCTCAAACATGTAAATACAGTGGCCACTGGGCAACAAGGTGTTGTACCGTCATACACACTCACATGGGGGGTGGGGGGTTTACCAAGATAAGGTGAGCAGCTCTCCGCCATCTTAAAATACATGTTTAAAGCTTCTAAACATAACACTTGTTATGTAGAGGTAGGAGAGAATGCAAACACACCGGGGTGTAGAAAGTATGAATTCTTCTGTTCTTGAAACACACCCAAGGCCTTTGCAAACATTCCTGGGATTAAACATTTGCTTTCAACCTTTTTTCTGCTGCCTTATGGTGAGTCATTCATGTCTCTGAATGACAGGAAGGCGAGAGAGTGTGAAGGGCCCTAATACAAGTAACTCTGCCGCCATCTACTGTTCACTGTTGTTTGCCACAGTGAAAATGCACTTCAAATGGTGGAGTTTCTTGATGAAAGCAGTGCGACATGTCCCCCCCCTCCCTCCACCTCACAGTCTAACAGGAAGTAGAAATATTGTTCAATATGTGCCATGTATGAGTTGATACATTTTAATTCCCAGTCAATATAGGCCTTGTCCAGAAAAACAAACTGGTCATCTACTGCAGAGAATTGGCCTTATGGGTACCAAACTGATTCCGGTAAAAAGATTTGTCTTTATGCATGCATGCAGCTGTTGAAGGACTTGGAAGATGCGCTTCCCATCTCAACACTAACAGAATCACAGTGCTCAGCATCCCTTTCTGCATGCCTGCCCCTCGCTCTGAGCAGCTTGTCTCCTCCATGGCGACTGGCTGCCCTCTATCAATGACCTGTATGATTCTAAAAGCAAGAAGCCTGGAGAAGATTGTCTCTGGCCATCTGGGAAACCACCTGTATGCGAGAAAGTGGTCCTGTGCCTCAGCCTCTTCCGGATTACAATTACCCCTCGTCTGCGACCGAGTGCAGCGGCAGTCTCAGCAAACAAACAAACCTGAACGTTGTCGCTGATTGTTTGGTTATTGGGGCGATACATCAACGTCAGCTGCAGACGGATCAGTGTCACTCTCTTTCGTGCTTGGCTGCTTTCTCAAGTTGACCCCACTCAGCTTGAGCCTGATTATAAACGTCCAAGACAGGATGCAGATCTTGCCCGTATTACAATTTTGCTATTTCTTTGTGTGTAATGCGATGTATAAATATGCAAAAAGATGCACGGCGCACAGGGAAATATGGACCTCATGCTGACAGGGTGCAAAAACAATAACAATTTTGGGCAACTGAATAGAAAACAGCACACGGTGGTGATTCGTGACACTTCTTCGATTGGAATCGCGCTCCTTTGTCTGCCGAGCATGCAGCGTTCTCAAATGTACCAGCGGTAAAGACTGAAGGTGAGGGACTTGACTTCCTACACTGCTTCGCACAATGGCAGGGGTAGTGTTTGTCACCACGGAAACCATTAGTTTCTTGGCAACATTCACATCATCTCTCTCAAATCCAAACTGATTACAGTGTTCCGGCGATCGACTGAAAATTTGCAAAATTTGGAGCAAAGCACAATGAGGTACACATAACTTTCTTTTAAAAAAAGACACACACATTTGACTCTTATAATGGATCAGAAAAAACATGCAATCTCTATCTCTGTAATTTCCTTTTTTTGATGACAATCAGAACACATTTCTAGCACTATATGGCACCCTGAAGTGAAACAATATTCTTGGCATGCGGCGGCGGAGCTAATCTGTATGTACAGTACACGCTTGGGGTCATTAAACCGAGCCTCTCCAGATAGTTCCATCATCATCATTGCTGTGATGAATTTATTTCTCTTTAAATCACTTTTATTTGCATATAACGCTGTGAAAAGGACCAGCCTTAGACGCGCTGTCCAGATTATCCCCTCTCCGTAGTGCCATCACACTCCCTAAGGGTAAACCAATTTACATTCTTGTTTTGCTCTTCAGATCCATGCCAGTTTCCATGACAACATTATTTCACTTTCTCATCCTCTCTGTTTCACTCTATCTGCCTCCTCTCTCTCCTCTTCTCCATTCCCCGCCGCTCCTTTCTTATGTTCTCTTGACCTTCCTCCAATGTTTCATTTTCTCCCCCTCTTTCCAAATACCTCCGATTCCTCCTCTCCCCTCACTTCCTCACCTAATTGAGCTCATTCCTGTGCTACCCGAAAACCAGCAGAGAATAATGGAGTCAGATAAGGCATATCTCAGGGGACGGACAGTTGGATAGAATTCATGGCATCTTCATCCTTCTCCCTTTTTTTTTTTTGGTGCATTTTTATCATATTGTGGATAAATGCAGCACAGTATGACTGCAGGGCCGTTTCATTCACTCTTTCTCCGTCTGAGTAATTTGGCAGGAAATGTCCGGTGCCTGAAATTACCCCGATCAAAACAATATGCAGCTGAGCACACTCCCTTGATTAAAAATACACTGGTTTAGCATGCAGGTGTCGATGTGATCATGTATAACTCAGAGAAGAGAAAAAAAATAATGAAATAAATAATCCCTAAATATCTCCTAGATATCGTTTTTATCCAAATAATCCGGTCTGAGCTCCGTTCCACTCCCATTTTGATGGGAGAGTGCACATTACAGCATAATTAAAACCTCGGGCTAATTACTCTGTGATTAAAAATATCTCATGCCAACAGGTGTGATGGTGCCTGCTCGCCTGATTAATGCTGGTGTTTACTGGACGAGGAGCAAGAGCTCCTGATGAAGAGGGTCAGCCGCCACTTTGAGCAGAAAGATGCAGCAGGCACCTGTGGCATATTTTTACAAATATTTTCTTCTAAATAAACAGCTATCAAAGAAGACATTTGCTATTGTGAAATCCCATGAGATCTTTTAAAATGACCCCCTCGATTCAAATCGCTGAATTCTGTCCCTTTGTATTCCGCTACAAAGACCCTTTCTGTCAGATGTGTACTTGTACTGTCTGTGCATTTTAAGATAAAGAACAACGCACTTCAGAAATGTGTGAAAGCCTGACCACGTCCCTCTTCTTTCTTTGACTGTGCTGAGACTCCACCTTCAGATGCCAGATCAAACCTGCAAGAAAGACGCATTGACTTCCTCTCGCGGAATAATTGCCGCCCCATTTACGGATTCAACGCCGGCTTCCTCACTTATTATTCTGCTAAACTGTCAGCTTAAGCACACAAGGCATGCCGTCTGCGCCGTAGGTGGTCCAGGAGTCGACACCGGAGGTTGGAGCGCAGCAGTGGAAACTGTAATGAAAACTGTATGAGATGCGCTTTCCCCCTGCTGAACAATGTCTCATGTTTTTCCTCATTGGTTGGTGTCCAAGATCTTCCCTCTGCAGCTCCTGAACAGCAACAGTGAATTACTGGAGTAAAAAAAACAAAACAAAAAAAGTCTCCCCCTCCTTAGTAACAAGGTGTATCATCTACTTCTACCTAAAACAAGCGGGAAGGAGAAGGGAGGAGTGGGGTGGGGGTTAAATCCACTCACCAAGCCTACTCCGCCGCTACCCACACCACCAGAGGGAGTGTTCAGCTGAAAAAAAAGAGGATCCAGTGCAACAACTGGATCTCCACTCTGAGCAGTTACGAGATGGTTCCCTCAAACCAAATCAAAAAGTCTGTTTACAGTCTTAACGAGTCAAATCACAGTCATGCCAAATTCTCTTCTTTAAAGCCATGAATGAAGGTTATCTTCAGGGTCATTCTAAATAATAAAAATAACAATAATAATAATAAATAGGATAAATGCATCTTTTTGGCTTAATTGATTGATTGATATGTGGAGTGGTGTGAGGCAAAGTTGGGAGGGGAGAGGGGGGGGGGATCAGTCCTTGAAATGTGATCAATACTGCTGATAGATTCTGAGAGGGCTCTTGAAAAAGGGAAGGGGTGGGGGGTCTGGTTGCATTCTGACACAGCGCGGTGACATACGGATGCCCGTGTGGCCACACTAATTATCGTCAGCGGCTGGATACGGACGCGCGGAGAAATGCAACGTCCTGCCCTTCTACATCTCCGACAGTGGGAGTCATGAACCGCTGCAAGGTGACGCGTCCTCTGATTCCGAGCGAAACTTCCACCTAGACACGCCGTGTTATTTATCACCCCCCCCCCTCCCTCCTCCTCCTCCTCCTCCTCCTCCTCCACCACCTCCTCCTCCTCCTCCTCTCCTCCGAACCTAACGTCAAAAAAACTGCAAACGGCTCCTCTCCTGTCGAGCATCGGGACCATCTTGCGCAGTGGTACCGCCGGGGGAGCAAACGGTGGCGGCGGCGGCGGCGGCAGCGGCCACTCCGGGGAATGTCGACCGGCCGTCAGTGCTGACATCGGCCTCTTCTGATCTCCCACAGCCGCCGGATGGGGTAGCGTACGCAGCCTTTCTAAACACTGTCACCGCGGGGAGACATGCTAGCTGTCGCCGCTCGCTTCTTCCTTCTTCGGCGCGGACTAACTTTCTGCCCGTATATCCCCCCCC